>VMRN01000090.1:910003-921563 GCA_010277015.1 Poeciliopsis turrubarensis | reverse complement strand
TTACCTTAAAATCTATTTTCATTAATATTAAGGAATTATTGACTCTAAACAAGCTCCTGTGTCTTGGTGACAAATTACTTGTAAGTTAGTTTTGTGGTATTTCAAGTGTGCCAAGATGTTTGCACAAGAAACCAGACCAAAAATGCTTGGTAAGAATAAAATAATGGAAGAAATGAAAGCGGGGAAAATAAGGAAATGTGAAGTTTTAACAGCTATACTGGAAGCGACGCTCTCCTAATAAATGGCTCCCACCTGTTTCAGTGGATAAATGTTGATTTTTGACGAGTTTTGGTCTCTTGGTTTTAAATGGCACCAGCCTGAGTTAACCATCGAAGCTCCAACTCATCTGCTGTTGATGTTGTGGAAGATAAACGTTGGATTAGTTCAGGTTATCTCTACAGGTGCGTTCTTCTGAGGGTGTGTGTGTGTGTGTGTGTGTGTGTGTGTGTGTGTGTGTGTGTGTGTGTGTGTGTGTGTGTCTCTGATCTCCTTTGATTGCACGGCTGATGCCAGCACAGTCTACACATTCACACACAGATCCGTTACAAGCTGTGACATATTAAGCCAGAGGGACTCCACCCTTCCTCCAATCCCTGCCGACGTTTAAAAAAATTTAAAAAAAAAAACCTCAGGCCTCCGCATCGCCGGGGTGGTCACGGTCTGGCTGTCGCCAAGCGCTTCAAACACCTGGGAGAGATTTCACCCACGTCCTGCCGTCGTTTCACACACACACACACACACACACACACACACACACACACACACACACACACACACACACACACACACACACACACACACTTCACGCTGTCGGAGCATGGTGGTAACATCTTTACGTTAGCGAGGTGTGTGTACGGTTAGGTGATACCTGACTGACGGCTGCAGGGACCACCTGGCTCTTTACAGGTGGGGCGTTCTGAACGGATCACAAACACATGCTCCATATTTGAACCTTTAACCTTTCTGCCATGGCAACCTCAGATATCGTTTTTCTGCACGAAGTGTGCTGGGAGTTCATGTCCGCTCATTGTCTTTGCTCTCTATGTCTGACAGAAGATCTGGGAGCTGTTTAAACGCTTGTGGTTATCTTTAAACTTTATCTTTTTTTAATATTTCAAATCGTTGAAAACCTGGAATTAAATGGGATTAATCTCATTATTTGGAAAGCTGGGTTTAGTCCAAGTAGCTACAGAACTCAACACTAAAGAAATCTCAGAGCAGATGAGAAACAATATTAAACTAGAAATGAAAAACTAGGGAATAAAATTGTGTTTTTTCCAGTTTATTTCAGTAATGGATTCATCACGATTAACCTGACTAATCGTCTCAGCCCTATTAATGATAATAGTCTTTCAAACTGAGTCAGGCAGAAAACCCACACCTGCACGGGATTCGAACCCAGGACCTTCTTGCTGCAAGGCGACAACAGCGACAATTCCTCCAGGCTGTGCTGACAGGCTGTCTCTCCTGTCTCTGTCTCAGGCTGAAGGAGATCGATATGAGCGAATACGACGCCGCTACCTACCAGCGCTTCTCCAGCGCAGTGAGGAGGCAGGTTCAGTCCCTGCGGATCATCCTGGACAGCTTACAGGTCAGCGTCCCTCTGCCCACCTAACACTTCGCTGTTTGTCGCGCACGTGGGTCCCTCTGTTGGGCCAGCTCACCGCTTTCAGTCTCTGGACTCTAATCTCGTTTCCTGCAGCCGTTTATCTGCAACGAGCCTGATTATGCCTTGAAGAACACTGATGACTTTGATCCGGCTTTTCTGTCAAAGCCAACAACCAAGTTCAAAAGCCTTCAAACTGCAGCTGGGAGATCAGAATGTTGGGCTGTGAGCATGAACGCTTTCTTTTGTCTTGCTGACGTGACCGAAAGAGCGAAGGGAAGGATAGCCAAAAAAAAAAAAAATCAGGGTTAGAGTCTCAGTGTCGTTGTTTTGGGTTGAACTTTCCTCCTTTTGTTTTAGGCGTCGTAGGCTGAGCTTCTCCTCTGAGTGTGTTTGTGTGCATGGGTGTGTGTGTGTGTGCGTGTGTGTGTGTGTGTGTGTGTGTTTGTTCATATGACGAGAGGAAAATCATGCTGCGGTGATTACAGAGCAGAGGCATCGAGGTTTGCTCTATTATTCTCCGGTCCAGGTGTGAAGCTGTTGGGCTGTCGTTCCTCTCAGCGTGTTTGTGTGTCATGTTTTGAGTTCAGCTCTCTCCATCCAGGTGTTGGCAGCTGTGAACGTGCTGCTTATTGTCCCTTCAGTTTATTCTCCTCACGGTGAAAACGATGACGCTTCCCCCCGAAACCGGCAGGCAAGACGCCATGAAGTCATGTGTTGTTGCGTCGTACGTGAGGGGTGATTTAGGGACTCCCACGCAAAATAGATGCAGAAACGAATTACCGCTTACTGCAACTAGCGGATGACCAGTGATTATTCCTTTACTCTGACTCTCTTAAAAAAAGTTGTAGCTGTTAGCTGCCTTTTGACTCTCTTTTCTGAAATGTTACAATGTTTTTTGTTCTGATTTATTTTGTCACTACTGATGAGCGCTTTGCATGTGTGTGTGTGTGTGCGCGCGTGCGTGTGTGTGTTTCAGGCTAAAGGCAAGGAGCGGCAGTGGCTGAAGAACCAGGCTATGGGAGAACTGGATGATGCAAAGATCATCGACGGTCTAACCGGAGAGAAAACCATCTATAAGCGGAGGGGAGAGCTGGACCCAGAGGTACGTGCGTGTGTGTGTGTGTGTGTGTGTGTGTGTGTGTGTGTGTGTGTGTGTGTGTGTGTGCGTGTGCAGACATGTATGTGTTTGTAGCTGCAGATATTTTTACACTTTAACTATCTTTGTTTTCATCACACACATAATTTCAACCCTTAACCGTTAAGGGCTATGTTTAGCCGTGTGTGCGCGCCCTGCTTTCCTGCTGAAGCCTCCTCTCAGGTTGTAGTTCACTCTTGTGTGTAACTCATCCAGCTGCACATTTTTGGCCTGAACCAAAAACACCTGCATTATAATAATTACTCCAGGTTTCAGGTCTCTGGCCTCGTGTCGGCAGGTATTTTAGGAAACGCCGCTCCAAACCCAGCGGCGGCCAGCCCAGCGTGTTAATTCCAGCTCCATCAGGTGGTTCTGTTGCGTCTGATTGTTTCTGGAACCTTCTCCGTCCCTCCAGCTGGGCAGTCCTCAGCAAAAGC
The DNA here is from genome assembly GCA_010277015.1 of Poeciliopsis turrubarensis. Classification (NCBI taxonomy): domain Eukaryota; kingdom Metazoa; phylum Chordata; class Actinopteri; order Cyprinodontiformes; family Poeciliidae; genus Poeciliopsis; species Poeciliopsis turrubarensis. The sequence continues at coordinate 918,382 of VMRN01000090.1, read as the reverse complement.
CAAAGCGGCTGCGGGTCCTGGCCGACGTGTCGGGCAGCATGTACCGCTTCAACGGGGTGGACGGTCGCCTGGAGCGCTCCATGGAGGCCGTGTGCATGGTGATGGAGGCCCTGGAGAGCTACGAGCACAAGTTCAAGGTGACGACATGAGCAAGGAGGAGCCTGAGTTGAAACTAAAAGGTGTTACATTCCTTGTAGGATGTAGTGTCTTCAAGTTTCTGTGAATTAATCTCTGCACTTTTTCGTGACGTTTTGTAATCGGTTATGTATTTTTCGTTTTGGGCTTGTTTTGTTATTTTATAGTAGTGGGAAGTTTATATTGACAATCTGTCACGCCAGCTGTGTTTCCATTACTCATAAAATTGCTCAAACTCAAATGACATAAATCACTGTCCTTAATGGAAACGGCAATTTCGAGAAAGCGTTCTTTTTTTTGATAACAGGAAATAGGACGCATGTACGATCCAAACAAAACAGGACCGAAGTTGGACCCCCGGGGTCAACAAACAGGATCTGGTTCCCCACTGAACACCAGGACAAGATCTCACTGACAAAATAAGACATCTAAGAGCACAGTAATGTGTCTGCGCTCATCCAGCTACCGCAGACTGTCTGCATCACTGCTGGAAGCACTTGTCTCTCTGTCCGTGTCAAGCATGTTGTAGCCTAGAAAGTAGAGTCGTTGAAGAGAAGGAGACGACAGACAGGACAGAGAGGAGACATGCAGAGATGCGTCTGCAAAGACGAGCAGCAGGGAGGCAGACTTCTTGGCCCCTTAGTGACACTCAACCCAACCTAAAAGTGGTCATTCCCCCACCCTGACACCCCCCACTCCCCTCCACCCTAACACACACCCCCAACCCCCTCAGCGTGTCACACCAGGCGGCAGTGACTGTGCTTTTTGGATGGAGTGCAGTCACTCCCTCGTCTCATGTCACCTATAGTGGAAATTCTGCCAGTAATGGTTTAGGGAAGCAGTGTTGCACCGTTAGCTGTGAGCATCTTTAAATTCATGTCTGTTCGCAAACCATAAATAGAACAATAGAAATGCTCTGTAAAAGATGCTTAATACCAAAAATGTACGTCATCATTGGTTCTATAGAGAGCCAGGTGGTTCGAACAACAGGCTCACCTCTGGCTGCAACAGAACTGGTGCGTCTATGTCAAACCTGGGCACTGGAACAGCCCGAGTGGCGTCATTGACCTCATTTCCATTGTGCAAATTGGAATTACGAAAATAAATGAGCTTAATGGAAACCTGTTAGTTTTGAAAAAAACTGTATATTTTGAAAAACTTTCAATGGACACAGTTTTTTTTTTTTCCCGCATCACACGAGTCATGTGATCAACAACCGGATGTTACCGCTGGCAGAAACAACAAAGAAGACAACAGGAATTTGTAGGAGGATTGTGTTTTTTAATAAATTGTCACACAGACAAACTTATTCACGTGAGATTCTAATTGTGTTTCTTATTTAATGAAAACACCCCAATTGCAAAATTAGAATTTTTCAACATTAGTGGAACATCGATAAAGTTTTGCGTACGTTTGTAACGGAAACACAGCTTGTGAAAAGGCACGGTCTCTCCTGACAGCGTTGACACGCACTGCTTGGTTTCAGCCTGACTCTTCCACAGTTACAAAGTCATCACACATGATTTACAGTATGTGAACTACTTGAGAATGTGTTGTGACGAGGTTTTCATGATACCATCCATTTTAGAAAGTTTCCTCATAGTCCCTGTTTTCTCCACTCAGTACGACATAGTGGGCCACTCGGGCGACGGCCACGACATCGAACTGGTCCCGGCGGACAAAATGCCGAAGAACGACAAGCAGAGACTGAAAGTCCTCAAGGTACGCACTCTGAATCAGTACAGCTGAGTGAAGTACCTGTGAGTCAGAGCGATTTATTTGAAGAAGTTGTCAATCTAACAGCTGGTAAATGGGTCCATCGAAGGGATTTCTGCCTTAAAGCAAGGTTCAAATCCCAAACAATGTTCCGGAGCATTGTGGTATGACCCGACATGTTTCCCAATCACATCAGTTTTCTTGTGCTTATTGCTAATTACATCAATCGGATGTAATTAAGTTTTTTGCAGATTTTCCACAAAAATTAGTATGTATTTGATTGAGACTGCCAGGGTAAGAAGAGGGCTAAAAACAAATACGTCAGACGCTCTAAATTGAATTTTTTGACACAGTTTGAGGAGAGCTGTAGAACGTTTCGACCAAACAACCGATGTGGTGCAAGTCTTTCCAAATGACTCTTATTGCTTCAAGATGAGGCCTGATCTGTCAGCTCCACGGCTCTAGCTGACGGCTCCACGGCTGGTACCTGTTTTCTGAGCTAATATTTCCGTCCCCGCGCTCAGACCATGCACGCCCACGCCCAGTTCTGCATGAGCGGCGACTACACCCTGGAGGCCACCGAGGCCAGCATCAAGGAGCTGGCGCGGGAGGAGGCAGACGAGCACTTCGTGGTGGTGCTCAGCGACGCCAACCTGGAGCGCTACGGAATCCGGCCGGAGCGCTTCGCCCGGGTCTTGACCTCCGACCCGCAGGTCAACGCCTTCGCCATATTCATCGGATCCCTTGGCGATCAGGCTGAAAGGTGAGGGTTGAATGGAGCACGCTGCTTCCTGTCTTCTGGGACTGATGATAGTATTTTTTCGGTGTCACTTTATTGGAAGGGGTGTGTATAAGACTGCCTTAAACGTGACATAACATCTGTTCCAAACATGAAGGACTTTTCATGAACGGTTATGACCGTAAATAGTGACACTTTTAATGGACATTTAATACGAGTTTTAGTGGAATTTTGCATTAATAGTGTCAATATTTACCGATTAAAGCAACGTTGATCTTAATGGACTTTTAATCTTACTTTTACAGTAAAAGTGTCATTATTTACCGAATTATTAAAGAGTTATTGTTACTTAAGACAAGCTACTTTTTGTTACTTAAAATTTACTAATGAGTTAATTTTGTCTTATTTAAAAAGACATTTCAACCAGAAACTAAACAAAACATATAACAAATGATAGGATTTGTGTAGACCGTTGCCTGGGTGGACGAATGTTTTCCCAGAGTTACTCATCGTGTTGTTTTGTTGCTAAGTTTCTGTGTTTGAGGGACACAGACTGTAATTTGCTAATGGAAATGTCTGTCACACACACACACACACACACACGCACACACACACTCCAAACAAGCTCTGCTCTGTGTTTGTCTTCAGGAAAGAAAAAAAAAAGGAAATCTCCAAACACTTCTTGTCTTTGTTTCAGACTGCAGAGGACCCTTCCAGCGGGGAGATCCTTTGTTGCCATGGACACCAAGCAGATCCCCCAGATTCTGCAGCAGATCTTCACATCCACCATGCTGTCCAGCGTCTGACTCCTCTAACAGATTCAACACTTTTCACAGTGTGTCCTTCAGCCGTCTCTCTTACACACGTCCGAACTGCTCTGCTGCTGTCGCCGTGGTTTCCTTCAGAATGACTCTGACATGACACAAAACACACCGGTGATGACATCACAAATCCCCATTTTCTTCCTCTGACTGTGTGCATGCGTGTGCGTGCGTGTGTGTGTGTGTGGGTGTGTGCGTGTGTGTGTGTGTGTGGTGGTACAGCATCAACATGCAGCAGCCTCTTCCTTCCTGGCTGCTGGACCGAGTGACGCCTTCCACGCTCTCAGTCCTGCAAGGAATCTCAGATCTGCTTTCATTCTCCAAACACACACACTCTTACACACACTCTGGTCGCTGTGGGGTAACTATCGCTCGCATGCTGACAGGAAAAGTCTCCACAGACAAGAGGCACGTGCTCACTCTGTCCCTGCTTATCATGGTTAACATTCACGCATCACTGTCTGGAGCAGACAGGATCAATAAAGCAGCTGATCGATCGGTCCATATTGATTCCTCTGTGGCAGTGTGTCGGGTTGAGGGGAAAGACGCACTGCTAACATGTTGGGATGTTTTACCAGTTCAATAGTGTGTCTTATCTTAACTCTTAGAATGATAGTTCATACTATTGCTGATGTAGTCACTTCTTTAATTGTACATGGTTGTTAATTTAAGATTATATAACATGTAAAAGTGATGTAAAAACAATTTAATAAAGCCATGTCGATGTTTATGATCATTGTGCAAGTATGTCTGGAAAGTGACAGAGAAATTTAAAGAGGCAGTATTATGAGTTTACCAACCAGTCAAATATCTATGTTACCTTCAGTTCTGAATTTGGGCCTCTGTCTCTTTAAGAAACTCCTGCTCTTTCTGAAGCTCCGCCTTCAGGAAGTTTTCTCTTCTCCTAACCCTTTCACAGTGTTTTTACCAGCATTGCACTGAGAAGTAGCTCCTATGACGAGCTCACCAGAGGAACACGTCCACCTGGTGTTTGCTAATTGCTGCTGGCTAGTCTGAAGGAGCTGAATGGGAGTCGTGTTTTACGAAGAGGAAGCTTTAGAAACTGCAGCTCAGAGGAGGAGCCTCGTCCTCGAAGGCGGAGCTTAGTCCAAGCAGGTGTTTTGCACAGCTGAATGGTTGCCACGGAGATTCAGGGATTTCTCAAACCTGTGTGAAACACTCCAGGTATGTTTATTATGAAGCAATAAGATAACATGAACGTAACATTATACTGTAATGCAGGCTGATCACCTCCATGTTACAGACTTCTTCAGAAACCAATTTGATTTGTATTTTTATTCATGCGAAATTGTTGAAGTCGTTTTTCAGTCCTCTACCTACCTAACCTGAACCTTCTTATGTTTAAAAATATCAAACAGTTCCAGTTCCTGCTGCAGCAGAACATCCGCCCGGCTGCAGGCTATAGGTGATATTTTGCTCTTGGTGAACTTTCAGCCGGTAGACGTTGTGCGGGAGCGTTTGTTCCGTCCGATCCGACCAGAAGTGCTTCCCTCCTGGAAAACCGGAGGAGTTCTCAGAATCCCAGATACTCGGCCTCTTTCTCATTTCCTTCTGGTCACATTTTCCATGTGTTTTAATGATCCATTCACTTGCTCTCCCAGCCCACCCCCACTGTTACATAATCCCAGAATCGTCCCTAGTCAACAGCATTCTTAAGCCTTTCTACTGATTCTGAACCAGCTCTGTGTTGAGCTTTTTCAATTTCTACATCCTGGTATTCAAAAAAGATTTTCAAATCAACGTCTTTGAGCATTTTGTTCCTCACACGTATTTGCAGGGTGTTGAACACACATGGTTTTCTCCCTTTGGAGGAGTAAATCCTCACTGGCTGCGTTTCCATTCAGCATAAAGTTGGAAATATGAAAAGAAATTTGCTTCATGGAAAAAAGTTAATTTAGACAAATTTTTTTAAAAAAATCAAATTTTTTGTCAAGTTTATAGGATGAGGAGGTTTTTTCAGCTGTATCAAAATTAGTGTCTCACAAAACACTTTTTTCTCGTCACACGAGTCACATGACCAACCACGGGATGTTACTACTGAAGGAAATGATGACGACGACAACAGGAAGTGGTATGAAGCACACAATACATACAGGAAGTATTTGGAGAATCAAGGTGTGTCATGATTTTTAATGGTTTATCGTGTGAGGAAACTTATTCACGCGTAATTTAAGGGTAACGGAGCAATTGCAAAATTCAGTTTTTCCGACATTAACGGATCATTGACAAAGTTTTGCTCACATTTGTGAGAAGCTGGGAGCGTCTCCATCCACTTGAGCTGAGCTCTGCTGCTGCCAGTCCTATTTTTCTCCTTTATTGACGCGTTGTTTATTGAACCTGTGTTTACAACCGAAAAGCTCAACTTCAGACCTGCATTCACGTGTTGCACATCTGCGCTGCCGCCTATAAAACTCCCGGTGTGATTGCAACGGAGGGTTAAGCCGTCTAGACTAGCGGAACATTAGTCAGAGCTCGGTGGGACTTTTTTCTGGGTTCCCCCGACTTAAAAGTTAAAGTGTTTGGTGGTGAGTCAGCCTGTCGCCTTGTGCAGCTGCGCAACAATCAGTGGAATCCAGGTGACTCAAATATTTGTAGGGATTTTGGCCGGGCGTCAACCTGTTTGAGTCTGGCACAGTGACACAATAAAGAGGACAAACATCTGCAGCAGATGTTTGTCTGGTACAGATGATCCATACTCAATAGATTATGGAGAAGGGAGCAGCTGCTCCCTTGCTAACCTTTTTTCTTTTTATTATTTCTAAGTTTAAATAATAATTTTGTGAATTTATGTTGGCTTTTTGTACTCGTTCGGCAGTATGCAATTCTTATCAAATATATATGGTTTACAAATGAGTTAAAAGTGTCTCTGTTATGAGAAATTCAGCTCCTCTGCCTCCTCCCTGTGGTCCTTCTACCATCTGAAGAAATTCACCACTGCTGGTCAGAAACCTCCAATTAGAGCCAGAAGGAGGGTCTTAGCGCTGTTGATCTCCCTCAGGTATGCGCTGCCCACACCCTCCGCTGTGTTTCTGCACATGGCTTTGTGCCACAGGGAGGAAGCAGAGGAACTCAGTCTTTTCACAGATTATCTGTCTCATACTGTCACAACAATTATGGTAGAGTTTTAACAAAAATGTAAAAAAAAAAGACATATAGAAGATGTGTTAAAGAAAAAGTTACATAAAACAACCTTTAATCGATTATTTTGAATGCACATCAAAAACACTTATTGAAACACTCTCCACTCCTCCAGACTATACCACTAATTTTATTGAATTCACTTTGATTGTTAACATTGGTTTTAGTCTGTGTGAAATAAATGTTTACTGAGAAACTCTTACATGGTGTGTTTTTATTTTTTTTGGAGCCTTTGGACCAAGTTATGACAATTGGGGGCTCGTCCAGAAATTTATCTGGGTGTTTGTCAGACACCAAGAGTAACTCAAACTCTGTTCTGGAACTGAACAGTTTGTGAATCTCAAGTATGATTCAGTTTGACTTGTGTGAAAGATTGTTTTGTATCTTGATTTATTTCTTTAGAGTCACAGGGTATCTTATACATCACATCGTTTAATAGTAGTTTGTGTGGGAGAAATTAATGCTCACAAACAACACCTCCACAGAATGGCTCCTGACTCTGCTAGTTTTGTCTCTTGCAACACTGCATAATCAGAGCCATTTCCTCATCTACAAGTTCCAGTTGTTAAATGGGCAAATATATTTACTCACAGGACATTTGAAGAACTTCATACAATTAAATGAAGCAAAAATATCCAGGTCGAGATTTGAAACGTGGGCCTCAAAGGATTAAAGACAAATTTCTATTTGATCGGGCCTAATGGCTATCAAATGATGAGACTGTTTTTTGTACAGAAGAGAAATCGGGCCCCTTTGTTGTGTTTTGTTTGTTCACAGTCAGAGACAGTGACAATGTTTTAGATGCTCTCAGTCTGGAGCACATTTTGTTTTGAATGCAGACAAGGTTTATTCCCTTTGGATAAATTCAATTCTGACTCATTTGTTATATTTATTTAAGAGTTTTAAGTGTCGATTGGCCTTTCAAGTGCAAAAAAGTATTTAAATTTCATGCCAGTTTCAACATTTCCTGTTATGTCTATTGAGGTAATTATCCACTGTCATCAGCCAAGAGGTTTGTGGTTGAGAGAGAGACAGTGGGAGGGGTTCAAAGGGCTTTGTGGCTAATTCATTAGACTGTAATAACGGTGGTGCTCATTAATTATCCTGGGGAGAGCGTGTGAGTCGAAGTGTCTGAGCAACAATATCAGTTTCTCTTTGTAGTCTTGAAAGAAATGAAAACAGAACAAACAAAGGAAAAAGAGAAACGGTTGAGCCATGTGTTCTCCAGGACAAGCAGAGAGAGAAACGGAGCAGCCAGCTGCCACTTTCAGCCGCTAATTGAGTTGTACAAGGAGCCTTCTGGGCCAAGCTGCCGACAGATCCAAAGACAGATCGCCGGAGCACCTGACACGCAGAAATGTTGACAGGCAGATGAGCGGGCAGCCTGGCGGTCTCCTCGTGTACTGATGAAAAACAAATAGCTCTAATGTCAGGGGGTGAGGGCAGGATTACACTGCCATGTTTCAGCAAGTCAGGGAAATAAAGCAGGTGAAGCTTAAATGCTAAGTGGCAAAGAAACAGTAGTTTAGACAAGAAATGGAGCTTGCTGTGTCAGACTGAAATAATCTTGTTAAATAAAAATTGAGAGTGTAGTTTTTAGAGAAACAACATTTACAGAGAGATTGACACTCAGATTCTCCACTGGAGACACAGCAGATTCTGTACTAGCTTCCTGTACAGCTAGCTTGTCTCAATGAAACTCTAGTTTTTAGAGATGTTCTTGTACTTCTGTACGAGTTAGCTAGCTAACTAGCACAGAACTAGCTAGTTGTAGTCACAGCTAGTTGTAGTCACAGCTAGTTGTAGTCA
>VMRN01000090.1:823562-900162 GCA_010277015.1 Poeciliopsis turrubarensis | reverse complement strand
GTGAGAGGGGTGGGGGGGGGGCCAGAAAGCATCTGCTGCAACTTAATTATTCATGTCACTTTCTGTCAAGAGTTCAGTCTTTTATTTAAGTGCACGGTTCTAAAGAGAACCACGTAATGTCGTCTTTTGCGTCTTTTGTGACAAAAATGCAAAGCTGTGGCTCTACTATATTGCGTCACTTGGGTTTATTGGAAAATGCGCGTCTCAAAGGCCAGAAAGTGCCACTGTTCATGTGAATCATTTGTGAATATTTGCACAGTAGCTGCGTTTCTGTTTCAGATGCGTGTAAGAACTTTGTCAATATTCCGCTGATGTTGAGGAAACGCAATTGTGCAATCGCAGCTTTCAAGAAAGGTGTGAATAAGTTTGTTGATGCCAAGAGTCATTAAAAACCAAGCCGTGTCGTCGTCCTGCAGCCGCTTCCTGTCGTCCTCTTCGGGGTTTTTGCCAGAGGCAACGCCTGTTGCAGTTTGACGAAATGAACCAATTTCAATACAGAAGAAAACCCTCACCCCAGGACCAAAACGGTATATAGAAAGCAAATTGTTTTGTTTTTTTTTAATTGTCGTGTTTACATTAAACTAACTTGTTTTTAGAGATTGCACAGTCGTATTAGAAATGCAGCTACTGGAAAAATTGTGAGGTTTCAGAGTCATTTATGTGGGAGTTCTTTCAGGGATTATCTGCTGTGAGAGTCTTAAATGACTGTATGTTGATATGTGAAGTGCAGGAAATCATAAGATCTTTTATCATCTGTTCTTTCCTGAAGAAATCGCACAAAATTGCATGTCCATTGACATGACTGTTTCTTCTTGTTTTTTTATAATAGGGTTATTTATTGTCTGTTCGAAATAAATAAATAGATTTATAAAAAAGAATAAAGAAAAGACAACCTCACCAGAGCACAGCCTGGAGCAGAAGAGCTTTTCAGGTTATTTACGGTGAAGACATTAGTTAACAACCTCCGTCCCACAGGGGAACGGAAAACAGAAACAATGTATTTTTGCCCTTGCAGATTTTGAAAGTTTTCTTCTTCGTCATACTGCAAACTGTGGAAACGGATACTTTCTCCTGACACATGCTGAGACTGTTCAGACTGGGAAGCGACTGCAGCTGGGCAGAGATGAGTCATTGGTTTCACACTCCCTTATCTGTGTTTTCACTAACATCTTGATTGTTGCTGTTTTTGCTCGTAATCTGACTGGCAGCTTTATCTCCTGCATGTTGGGCGTCGCCACCACCACTGGTTGGCACGTAGCGTTTTTAGACAAAAAAACAAAACAAAACAAAAAAGCTAAACGTTAAATAAAAAATATTGACATATTGATCAAGAGTCAAATGGCAAAGAGAGAAATTCTGACCAAGCCTCCCAGTGATGGTCAGTCTCTCTCTACATGTTGTCATACAGGTCAAATGAAAAGTATGGTGTAATATTATTACATATCATGGTGATAAAAACCTTAATTACACTTACAATCCAAGCCAAATTAAAAACAACCAAATTAATAGACAAACACATTATATTTTTTTATAAATTGTCATTATTCTAATCATTGTCAAATCCTTTTTACTTTCTTCCGCATTCGGAGGCTAAACTTTTAAAAATGACCATCTTGTTTAATGATTCCCCTCAACACACCTGGCAGAGTCCTTCATGTATTAGAGAACGTCTAACATCAGACTGAGAGCACTTTCTGTGTGCTGCCGTCGATTTTACCCGTTTGATGACGGGATTGAAGGGTTTTGGTAGCAACCTTTACTGTAAGTTCAGATGCAGAAAGACAGATGGACAAACGGAAGGAAATGGACGCAGGACCAGATGGGAGCCAGACAGTCTTAATGGACCGCTGGAAAGAGCGTTAGCACCATCTGGGTTCTGCCTGGCGGTTCTGTTCTGGCCTCTTTAGAGTGACAGAAGAGGTTTGGGCGATATGGACTTAAGATTTTGTTTTGGCAGCGTTGCCCCAGAAACGCTCTAAAAACATTTCGATCTGGCTGATAAACCGCTTTCCAGCACCAATCGCTTTAAAAAATTTGATTTGTATCACTAAGCTGAACACAGTAACTGCATTTCATGTTTTTGAATTGATTTATATTTAGTGATACTCTGATTGAACAAACAGTTGAGAAAATAATAGAAAGTTCAGGGGAATTTTAAACATTATTTATTGTAATTTATTGTGCCAATGAACAATCAATAGTCTTATGACGAGAAATTTATTATGATAAATGACCAACCCCAATTGACAATACTTACTCTTCCCACTTTGATAAAAATGATGACTTCTGCATTAATGTATAAATAATTCCTGCTGACCAGTGCAGCGGTTTCTGAAGGCGTCATCACATCCTTCATGTGTGCAGCAGCCCACTGACTCATCAGCTGGAAATATTGGCTCAAATCACTTTATGCTAACAAACAACGGATTGGGTCAGTCTGTCTGCAAACTGGTTCACCGTCCGCTCAGGCGTCCATTGGGATTCATCGTCATCATCATGATGATGACGATCAGGATCACAGTAGCTCTTTCTTGCACAACTATTCACACCCACTGAATATTTTCCCCATTCTGTCATGTTGAAACTTTCAGCATATCTTATTGGGAGCTTTGATTAACAAATTACGAAGTTCATGGTTGTAAAGTGGAAGAAAAATCACACATGGTTTTCATAAGCATGTACAGTTTTTAAAAAGTTTAAAGGGTGATGAGTTTGAAACACACTGTATACTTCTTTTCTTATTATTTATGCCCCAATTTATCTTCTATTTCTTTTTTTTTTTTTTTTGCAAAGTAGAAACCAACAACTTATTTGCAACAAGCATGGAATAATGTCGCAGTGCTATGACCGTGTATTAAGGCCGTTGTAGATGGAAGTAAAAAAAAAAGGAATACATTTCTGCCAAAAAAACATTTTTTTTATTTCAAAAGTGGAAAATTAAAAAAAAAACAACTTTTTTTTGTGGAAAAATAAGTCCGCTGGAAAGAGCGTAGTAAATTTTGAAATTAATTCAAAATTTATAAGTTTTTTTCCCCAGCCAATTTTCAACTTCTCACTCAGATATTTCATTTTCTACAACATTTCTGAGATTTCTCTCAAAATGTCAGTTTTTCTCTTTACCTTTCAAACTCAGAAATGTCCTTTTCTGCAGAATCTCTGAGGTCACTCTTGAAATTTCTGAGATTTTCTAGCAGGAATTTGACTTTTCAAATTCAGAAATTTCCTTTTCTGCAAATTTTCTGAGATTAATTTCAAAATGTCAGCTTTGGTAGTTAATTTTCGACTTTTCGCGTCCAGAAAATTTCTGAGATTCCGCCAAAAGATTTCAAAGTTTTTTGGTAGAAATGAACTTTTTTCTCTCTTTTTTTTTTTTTTTCTTCCCATCTACATTGTCACTGCTGCTGAAATTTCCTCTGCACAAAACCCAGCTGGTTTGACTCAAACCAGCCAAGCGTGAAGGGAAGTGCTGGCTGGAGCGGGAGAAGCTGCGGCAGACAGCTGGGACCTCTGGCTGGGAATCCGATGACCTCAAGCGTCCCCAGTGATATCACCGCATCTCCTCCGCCAGCTTTATGAGCCATCATTACTGCTGCTCTCCTCATGCAAGCAGCGAGGCAGCGCGTGAAAAAGCGCACACAGTTTGTCCTGAGAACTTTGAGATATTCAGTATTATCCGAGAGCTCTTTAAGATCCAAAGATAATTACATTTCTAACACCTAAAAGAGTCGAAAGATAAAGCACATTCCTAATAAAGATTGGCATCACAAGTGTAATTTTTTTTTTTCTTAGCAGTTCTTAAAATTTAAGAACTGCTATCATTTATTGAGAACGATTCCTTCTGTGTTTAAGTCTTAGTTACACATGCTGGTACAAGCAGGCGTTCTGTCAAGCTCCACCTCACGAAACATTTACTGTCGTCGTCTTCATCTTTTCCGCCAGCAGCAATGTCCGGTTGTCCGGTTTTTTTTTTTTTAAATTGCTGTTTCCATTAAACAAATTTATTTCCGTAATTCCAATTTGTGAAAATTTACAACCAATAGAAACGCAGTTGATGTTTCACTGACCACCTATAACATTTATTGTTTTACGACTAAGTAATGTCAGCCTGAAGAGTCTTTATGCTTGTTTTTTTTTTGTTTGTTTTGTTTGTTTTTGCTGTTTTTAACTTTTTTGTACAAACATTTTGAAACGTCTCTTGGCTGAAAGGTTCTTTTTAAATAAAGTTGCCTTGCCTTCATTAGCCTACCCTGTTACCACTCGGAACTACTTCCTCGCACTTCAAAATAAGAGCCTCAAACAACAAAAGGTGTGAAGCTCATGGAACTCACTGTGAAAGACTTGCACTTGAAATATCGTGCCAATCTCTTTCCGTAAGAGCTCATTGACCTCTATACCTCTATATAGCCAGTGATTGCCTTCTGCTCCCCCATTAACTGACATTATATAGCAGAAATGTTGAGAATATGGACATTTTCTTCACAGTCATCTTTCTATGTTCACTTCGAGGTTCTGTCTTCAAAATTAAAACATGATGAAGGCAGATTGAAATAGAAGTTCACGGTAGCAGTGCCCCACAGAGCATGATCAGTCTAAAGATGTCTGAACCCAGTCATTAATGTTCCCTGCCCTCGGTCTGCATCTGGGACGCCAGCGACGAAGAGAACCTGACATCTGGATAGATGCTGCTGAGTTTTTTGTGATGTGGATGAACATGTGTGCGTCCCTGCCCAGCCTATTCATAGAGAGACCACAGCAGTCGTCAGGGGGCCTCACATCAGAGTGCATCTCAATGGAAAGGCTTCATTTGGTAAAAAAAAAAAAAAAGAAAAAAAAAAAAAGGTTTTCTGTGTGGCCAGGTCTTTAGAATTGTGTCTTTTCAGAGTTCCCAATTTTCACTTTATGTCCCTGCGGTGCCAAGGAATTCCTTCCTATCATTCTGGCGTCTTTTGTGTTCTCTCTACCTCTACCTCCGAGGAAGGACTCTTCCGTCATCACCTGTTGGGGCAGCGGCATCTGAACCAGTGACCCAAAAAGGCTCAAGAACCTGATACAGTAGGCTGGTTCTGGAGACGACGATGCAAAGAAGGATTTTACACAAAATCAAGAAAATTATGAACAACCCTGACCATGTCTCCAGCCAAAAGGCTTAACATGGACCACTATATGAGATCCTTCCTGCCCAGAGCCATCACCACCTGCAGTAACTCCTTTAAAGAAATTGAATTAATATGAGTTACAACAACATTCAAGTCCAGCATGTGTGCTGGTTGAACTCTGGAAGGGCCAATGCTTGCACAGAACCCATGAAGGAAGAAAAGACGGCAGGAGGGTTGTTTGAGCGGGGAGGGCTTCATCCCTGGCCCTCAGCGGTGGGACAGGGGGGGATCATCTGTTGTGTCAACACACTGTCACTTCATCTATCCTCTGAACACCGGACTCAGAGCGCAGAGCAGCGCAGAGAGCGGGAGTCCAAGTATCCAGCTTCACTCTGCCAACTGTGCTGAGGAAGCAGCTGGTGTCTCTGTGCCAGCTTCCTGTTGTCAGATGAATCCATGCTGGCATGGAGGGGCAGTGGATGGGCAAATAACTTTGGGGAAGCAGTTACTCGTGAATGCAGATGAGCGACGCGAGTTCGTCTCACTTTTCAGGCAACACTCATTGCCTTTCCATGATACACGTGCGCAAAAATGTGTCGATGTTGGGCTGCTGTTGGAAAAAAAAAAAACTCCACAATTGCGGCGTTTCCATTTCATAACAGTTTATTTTTTAAACGAGAGCATTAAATCCAGGGTTACAACCATAAAGAAAAGCGTGTATTTGATTCCATTTACCAGCAGCCTGTCTCCACCTGCTGCACTGTCTCCATGAAACCAGTATGGAAGCATGCCTTATCCCCCCCCCCCCCCCCAATAGTGACATTTGACCTCTAGTGGTCCACAGACAGTGGGGTGCCTGTGACATCAGAAGACCTCAGCCTCAGCTGCTGCAGAGCGGGGTCACACCCTCCCGTCTCCCTCCACCTCTGGAAATAGACCCTGTTGCTAACGACGTTACATAAGTGCTGCTTTGTTGAGTGGATGATTAATGGGCTCACAAGTCCTGAGATTTGTTTAATCTATTTCAGTCTCTGTTCCTGCGTGTATGAGACGTATTCTAGGAAGGAAGTGGACGTTCCAACGCTTCGCTAATGCTCGTGGTTGTTTTTCCGTCCGTCTCTCCTCGGCGGACGGCAGCACGGATCTGTAGATAAGGAAACCGAAACGTAGAGAAATAAACACAGTGTTGTTTGACTTGCCTGCATGGAAGACATGAAGGCCCGGCTGCAACAGGTTGTGTAATGCGGAATAGAGGGCTTGTGAGTTCACTAAAATGCCACATTAGTGAATTCTATTTTTTTTTTTTAGATGTTTTCTCAAGGAAGCGTTGTCGATTTTAAGGCCAGTTTCTCAATTGAGAAAACACAGAATGATGTGTTGCTTCCCAGTCAGCTGATGGGTCTAAAATAAAATCCCACAAACTATGAAACCTGAAAAAACACAAGAATGATCAGTGACATAAAATTGTACTAACTGGAATGACAAAAATCAATATTTTACTGACCTGGAAACAGGTCAGTTTTGACAAAACAAAACAAAAAACTAATTTTCAAAGGTTTTTGTGGTACAATGAGGTGAGTTTTTGTGCCCATAACCAAAGTAGTGTTTAGTGCAGGGGTCACCAACCCGGTCGCCCGCAGGGACCTTGTCAGTCGCCCGCGGAGCTACTTCTAAAATAGCCATTATCATTAGGGAGCACTAACAAAAAATAATTTAATTAAATGTTTTTACATTGAAGTAATGACGTAGGCCTATGTTTATATTTAGAGTTCAAAAAAGGGAAATGAACATATATATACATATATATATATATATATATACATATATATATATATGTATATATATATATATATTTCTGTCTAAAGATTGGACAGGAAACCTGTCTAATCTATTTATATATGTTAAAGCCATTATTTAGACTGTGGCAGGAAGCCGGAGCGCCCGGAGAGAAACCTGCAAACAGGAAACCTGTCTTATCTTTTTACCCAACGATCCCAGAAAATTTTCAGCAACTAATTTAGAAATTTCTAGCTCCTCTCAGCTTTAATGCTATTGAGAGGAGGGGCTGGAGACACTGATCATTTCAGATCCATCTTACATTTTGCTGCTCTTCCTCCTTTCTTTCTCATATATGAAGAGAAATCCTCTCCTGTTGATGTCTTCACTGCAGACAGCCGCTGCAGTGAAGACATGATCGTCCATGGCCTTGACCACCTGAGGTCCGTGGGGCAAGCAAGTGTAGAAGTTGGTTTGGTCGGAACCACTACAGATGACAGAGGACAACTTATGTTGCTCTGGTCCATGCTCTCCCGGGACTGTGAGGGACTGGTTGGGGGTGACTTTGTGTAACTGGCTTAGTCTGGCTGACTGCGGCAGGTGAAAGACCAACACGTTGTTGTTCGTCAGGCAGTGCTTATAAGTCAGCCCTGCTCCACAGCCAGGACAAATTGTTTTGAGCCCATATGTCAACCACCGGCTAAAAAGTTTTGCGATGTCGTCATCTGAACGAGGTGTTGGAAGTTCAATTAGGGGACCATTACTCAAGAGCTCAGAACAATTTGCCTGGCATATGGAGCAGCTGCCCTGACTGAACAACTCCGTGTCGGTCTGTCCACCGAATGAGTCCAGCCAGACTAAGACCAGTTCTATCAAAGATCGTATATCAAATTCTCCTCCCCTTCCCAGTTCCCTCGCTGTCAGCTCCTGTAGGACCGGCACTATCTCTGATGGATAAACGTGCTTGCCTGGGTTCCAAATTGTTGAAAGAATTAATGCAGAGCAGGACAACCTGGAAGGTGAAGACCACAGTGGTGCCTGTGGTCATCGGGGCCCTCGGGGCAGTCACCCCCAAACTGGATCAATGGCTACAACAGATCCCAGGAACAACATCAGACATCTCAGTCCAGAAATGTGCAGTCCTTGGCACAGTCAAGATACTGAGCCAGACCCTCAAGCTCCCAGGCCTCTGGTAGAGGACCCGAGCTCAGAGGATAAGAACCACCCACAGTGGGTGAGAAGGGAATTTTTTTTATATATAAAGACTGTATCAAACAAGTAGCCCTTCGTGTTGCTCTGTAACCGTGAAGTAGCTCCCAGTCTCAAAAAGGTTGGTGACCCCTGGTTTAGTGTATCAGCAGTCGCCCACTTTTATAAAAGCTCACTGCAATATTTTATGTTTATGGATCAGAGATATTACTGCTAACGTCAAAGCGCCACAAAACCTTTAAAACCAAAACTTCCCTTTAAGATGAGTGACATCATCTGGAATTTTCATTAAGAAAAAAACTCGAAAGATAATTAGGGCCACAATATTAAACTCAGCATGACTGTTTGTCATACAAAAGCTGCCATGGCAACAGTGTATATAAAGAACTGGTATAAAAAACACTTTCAAGTGACTCATTTTTAGACATTTCAAAAGTCTGAGATTAATTTCCTTCCTGAAAAAAGAAACTGACTTCATCAGACTCCTTCACAGAGCAGACCGATGGCATGAATGCAAAATAAATACAAGAGTCTCGTGTTGCTATGTTCAGAATATTTTATAGTTGAATATTTTCTCTGGCAGGTGTTAGCTGTATTAGATACAGACACTGCTCTCCAGTTTTCCCTCCAGTCAGTGTGAGTCTCATCTTGATCCGTTCGGGTTAGCACAAATAGAATCTGAAACATTATATACATACGATACAAAAATAGATTTCACAAAACGGATCATAAATCAACAGCAGGAAGCTTTATAAAATTACAAATATGTTTCTGTTACAAAAAGCCTTTTTTGTTTAAATAACTCTTCCAGCTCGGGTTTTGGATGAGAGAGTGGAGCCCGGAGTGTCCGTCAGGATGACGTTAGCGATCCAAACTCGTTTTAGTTCCAGTTCTACAGAAAGCAGATTGAGAACGTCCCTGCAGCATATAGAGTCCAGAAAGTGTGTGGGGACCGGCTACAGCAGCCTTCAGCGTCCTGCTGCTGTTCTCTGCAGCTGCATCCTGCTGGGCAGCTGACCAGTGAGGGTCCAGAAATCCACTCCCTCCCTCCGTCATGGCTGCGCTCCAAGGTGACAGAGAGCTCCTGGGTCACATGCCTGAGGACAGACAGACGGACAGAGAGACACGATCAGGGATCTGAGTCGCCGGATCTATTCTCAGAGCGGTAAGCGCTTGACTTCATCGGCTGGACGTCATAAAGCAGTCGTTCTCTATAGGAAATAAAAATTCATACCATTCGTGAAAAAGTTATTACAGGATCGATATCGAAATATGCAGTATCGCATACCTCTAATGTCAACTGACTGGAAGGATGGACCGATTTTCCTGAATGTCCTGTCTGTCCCCCTCTCTGTTTTAACACAATGGCATGATTCCATTTCCTCACATGTGAATGTGATTGGCCACAAGGCTGCCATGCTACCAATCACAACCAAGTTCTGCCGTGAGCAGGGCGGAGCCACTGAGAGTGAGAGCTGAGCAGCAAAAGAAAAACTCTTTGACCTAAATCTAATAGTTTGGAACAGCATTTTCACTATTAGAATAAATATGAAAACATTTGTGATTCAAATGACTAATTTTTGGAAATCAGATGAGATTAGATGTTTTCCTCATAGTTTATTTCCTTCCTGAAGAAAGAAAACTGAATCTAAATTTGAATTGGTATGCTTTAGTTGCTTCTGTTGTAATTTTATGCTAGATAAAAATAAAACAATTTTTTTAAATTGAACATAAAATCATATAACCTGACAAAGGTCATTAAAGTTAACTAAAACTATCAAGAATAACAACAACTTTGAATTGTTTTCAGCAGCCAACAGAAAGGGTGATGCTGGAAATGCAAAATATTTCTATTTTACTGTTTAATGGAAAATGCTGACAGTTTTTGGGGAAACTAACAGTTCAAGTGAGGATCTACTTACAGCAAATCCACACAGAGACTGCTACAAATGAAAATTGTGGTAATTATGCTTATTTCACATGTTGGCTCTGTGTTCAAGATGCCAATGTTTGGACTTAATAGTGAGATCCTGCTGAAATGCAGACTATGTTCTACTAGTATTAATAATTCAGAATGGATCAGGAGGAAAAGGCTGTTTGAGTTTCTTTATAGATCCATATATTAAGTTGGTATCCACTGTTGTTTGAAAAGGACATTATTGAAAGAATTGAACATATTTTTACATCTGTCCAAAAAATGTAAAAAGGCTATTTGTCTGTCATTTGTTTAGTAAAATGTTAAAAACACATGTTGTAATTAATTTGTAGTTTCACTTTAAGATTGCTGTGTCTCATAAACTGATTTTACCAGTCATTGTGTTTAAGTGCTGCAGAGAGAAACAGCTCTGCAACTGTTGTTTCATTTTACCATGAAAATTTTATTGGTAAAGCAGTTTAATATGTAACCTACTTAGAATGTTATAAAACGTTTAATGCTGTTATTTCTAGTTAAAGAGAAAACAAAATTTAGAAATCTAATATTGCTAGGTCAGAGCTTTATAACCTTAGGGATACAAGATGGAGTTACATGTGCAAACAAAAGTAGAAAAAGATCCAGGAAGCTGGACTTGTCGTTGCTTCCTGCTAATTTCACAACGCTAGCAGACGAGTTTCCTTCACAGTCGGGTGACAAGGTGAAAGGCGACCCCATGTCTGTGTCTGATGTAACCCAAGACGTCTGCACAGCATGCTCAAGGCCCTTCATAATCCTGACACATCATTGTGTCTTGGAAAGCAGAGGGTTGCGCCTCCCATGGCGCTCTGTGAGCGGTCGTTAGCATAGCTGACACGCAACTGAACGCCCACGCTAATCCCAAAGAGCGGCGGGCGCCGTGGCGCAGGGCGGCTTAATCTGGTTCTGACAGACATCAACACTCACTCTCTAATGTCCGGTCCAGGTCGGCGATGAAGTCCTCCAGTTCTTTGGTGTCACCCAGTTTGGCTGCGGAGGGAAAGAGAAAGATGTGTGCTGTTAAGTGATGCTCCATTTATTTTCTGTATGATTCATTACAGTGATGTTTATCTGATTGTAGAGCTTCTGAAGTGCCTCAGATTTGGATTTCTCTGGGTTTAATGAAGGAATATATGGGAGAATGAGAGGGCCAAACAAAGACCATGGCATAAGATAACTTTTGGTTCAAAAGTATAAATGTATTCAATTATTTGAATATTATATCTCCATTACTTTTGCTTTTTTTCACACTAAATGTAACATTTTTTCAACATGGTATTTCAATTAATATCAAATGTTAACATGAATGCAACGACCCCATTCAGCCTTTTTTTGTTTGTTTGTTTTTTGTCTGGTTGGTTTTTTTGACTTGTGTGCACAGGCTAAGAAAAATATGAGAATAGTTATGTCTTGTCTTGTATTCTAAACATATAAAACGGTGAATTTACAAGCTGGAAGTTTCTTTCTATTAAAAGACAGTTGTTCCTCCACACTGTTGCTCTTTAATTAGGGGTGTCCTGATACATTATTTTTCACTTCTGATGCAATACTGCAGCTTTGAGTACTGGACGATACCGATATTGACCCAATGCAACATCAGCATGTAGCATAAATCATAAATTATTTTTACAAGGGATTTAGCTTTATATAGACAGCCATAAAATGGAAAAAAAAGGCTTTACTCAACATATAGATAGATATAAAAAGAACTTAATAAAAAATAAATAAAATAAAAGCACTAATCCTCCTGTCAATTTTACATTTTGAACTCGCTGATTCTTCCTTTTATTCCTCTTTAAATCTTTGACATGTTTCTCCTTCCATACAACCAGCGAGCGGAACAGTGAACGTATTAGAGGTAATGAGCTCACGTTTGGGTGACATCAGAGGCGGGGAGGTTGTTGCGGGGGAGTGGGCGGTGGGGGAGTTGAGCCTCTCGTCACTGAAGCTGAAGCTATTTCTGTTGAGCGAATCGGCACCTGTCAGGAAGACAAAAGACACACAGATTAATCTGACACCGACGCGGCCCACTCCGACTTGTGTCAGAAGAGAAGCTTCGCTTCAGTCTGCATTCTCCGTTACTGACAGCCTTTATCCACGGCCCGTCTCCTACATGTAGCGTGCACACGTGGCCAGACTTTTTCCACAAAAATATAGCAAAAAAAAAAAACATTTTCATGACAGAAAACTTGCAAAAGAAGATCTGTTTAACTGTTTGTTTGCTCTGCTGTCTGCCCCGTTTACATTCATTTGCTAATATACAAGTAGGCCTGGGTAGCTATCAGATACCTGTATTTAGTAAAATTCCCATAGTTCCACAGTCTTACAATAGATACACAAAAATGAAAACAGAAATATTTCACTTTAATACACGCACCTAAAGAAAAATTCAAACTACATTTAGAAGTAGTCATAAATAATCTTTGAGAGATTTTTATGCTTGCCAGCTGGAAGTAGCATTCCCTTCATTAGAGTAACTTTAGATCCAAACAGTTGAATTTGTTTTTTCTTTTAAGTTAAACTGAAATAAGTGAAAACTGTAGGAGCTCACATTCTGCCAGCTGACAGACAGTGCACAGGAACAAGTTGGGGAGAGATGACACAATTCAAAGATAAGAATCTCTTCTCTTTTCATTAAAAACACGTCAAAGAGCAGAGAGACGGTAACTGTTTGCAGAGATCAAACCTTGGAATCAATCAGGGGTTACCTAACCAATATCCATTTACAATTTTTTTTTTCTGACGTGACAACTTTGTCAATAAACTTTAAATACTATTGAACATTTAACACTGGCAGTGGAAGCCTTTTTAAATATTGAAAATAAAAACCAAAACAACAGAAACAACAAATAAAATTAAATATAAAGTCTCCGCGAACAAAACTGTCCTTCAAAAGAAGAGCTGGTTGAGACCAAAGAACCAAGCTGAAGACTTTTTATCATGCAGGTTTCAGTAGAAAGAGAGAAGAGAAAAACCGATCAATCATGCAAATGGAAATTATTGAGCATGTTTTAATTACCATGCGATTAACTGATTTATTGCTTATTGCGACAGGCCTATCGATAAGTCAAACTGAACTTGCCTCGTTGCCATTCCTCCCCAGCTGTAAGAGGAGAAGGCAAGGCAGAACTCTGCGCTCCAGTCTACAGCTTAACAGCGAGTCAGATGTCAAGCACCTACTTACACCCCACTCTGACCGGCTCCCAGCAGGAGACAGGGGTCACTACACACACACACACACGCACGCATACACACGCGCACTCGTAAACTGGGAGTTAGCATCAGTGTTTGACTTGAACTCTTCAGGCAACTCTCATATTCATCTCTGCATCGCTTTTGTCTTCAGTCGTTCTTTTTCACTGACACGTCAACGTGTGGAAGCAATGGGTGGGTTCTGTTCGTTCATCTCCCGATCCATCCATCAGGCAGTGAGACAATTACACTGGACAGCTCTCTCTTCATTAGTCTGCCCTGGAGAGGACAGGAATCTGATCCCCGGAGTAAATACTGAGGTTCTATAGCTCCAAAAAAAAAAAAAAAAAAATCGTGTTCAGACACCTTCCTCCTGAGCCTGTTCCGCAGATATTATGCAACTGTAAGGTTGTTTGGATGATAACTGGTAAAGTCTGAATATCTTCAGGGTTTCCTCTACGTGTAACAGTTCGAGGTGCACTGCCACAGCAAAATAAAAGCTACCACATCTTAAAGATGAAGGTTTTTTTCTTTAATTTATTAAATCAATATAAAGCACATTGTAAAGCCACTTATAATAACCATAGTCCAAGTTTGAAATGAATTTAAGTGTCGTGAAAGACTAAAAAACCAACACTGCCGGCTCCTGCCTGTGCGCTGTGCTGCTTTCAGCAGTGACATAAAACTGGAGACAATGGTCTGAACTGGAGGGAGAGAAAAGACGAAAGACGGGTACACCTACTGGAAGGTGAACACGTTTTTAGTTCAAGCCAGTGAAAACGACCCTAATGAAAACGTGTGTTGCATTTGAACGACAGTAATGTGGTTAATCATGCGTGATGTTTCAGACCCGTTTTGAACAGCGGGGCACAGATTAATGTCAAGTAGGTCATCCATTGGGACTAGATTAAATTCTCAACACCGCCGTTTCGAAAAATCCCTGATCTTGAATGTCCCGAAGCCATAAATGTCTCTTTATCACACCTATCATTGGAAGTCTAACCTACTTGTACGTGTGTGAGGGGAAAGCTTTTCCACATATGTGGGGCTGGAGGATACTTTTCTCTGTGTGTCAGCATTTGACTCTGACCCAACTGACTATCTGAAGCCAGTTCCACAGCTGGGGTAGACAGTTTTTTTTTTGTTTTTTTTTTAAACTACTTTGGTCGACTAATATATGAATATGTGACAGCTGTGCCCAA
Source organism: Poeciliopsis turrubarensis (assembly GCA_010277015.1). Classification (NCBI taxonomy): domain Eukaryota; kingdom Metazoa; phylum Chordata; class Actinopteri; order Cyprinodontiformes; family Poeciliidae; genus Poeciliopsis; species Poeciliopsis turrubarensis. Next base: position 885,736 of record VMRN01000090.1, on the reverse strand, counting down.
ATTATGCTAAGGTGAATCTAATCGTTTCTCAGATTTGAGGGGGAAAAAAAACTTCCACTGCTGTTTGTTGAACGGCAGAGTGGGCCAAGACCAAAGCTAACCAAACTAATAGCAGTCTAGCAGGGGGCACCAGAGAGATTAGATTTTTTTTAACTTCATGTCTGTTAAATTTTAACCTAATTTTACATTTACTCCAAATTTAGAACATCTTATTTAGTAATTTTAAATTACAATTTCACGTAACTAATAGCTTCATTATGTATATTAAAGTCACAAAGCAGTAAGTTTGTGGTGAAAGGACGTCCAAAAATGTGAACAGTCCGACAAGAATCAATAACCAGAGGAGCAGAGTAGTGTAGCAAAAATTTGTGAAATACGTATATAAATAATATTTTATTTTTGAAAAACCACATATAATTATTAATTTATTGGCGTCATGCAGCATCAGATGATTTATTTCATCTGTCAGGCCCACCAATCAGAGCTCAGTGGGCGGGGCTACAGTTTCAGTTATTCCATGGTGAACTGGTGCAAATGAGCTCAACATGTCGAAATATCACTATCTTAACACATATTACACAAACTTTGTCAAATATTTTTTAGTTGCTGTAACTTAATAATGCAAACGATAAATGGCTTATATTTTATGAACTGTGAATAATTCTAATGCACTTTTTACTTTTTACTCATCTATATCTGTTTTGTTTCACACCTTTGCGTGATTTATGTATTGCATTCTGATTGAGCTGCAGTGTTACTTATTAGATAACATGACGCTCCTGTCATACAGTGAGTTTAAACAACTTATTATTGGCTTATTAATTACACACATCTTAAATTGCAACCCAAGGATGGCCAATTAAAAAAAACAAAACAAAACAAAAACATGGAAGTGATTTTTCACTTACAAAGAATTATAGAAAAAATATTGTGATTTTAAACGCACAAATTCTGGCTCGCAAGCTTCTGTTCAGGTGACTCTGTCAGTGACATGAAGATAGAAAAGGCCAGAGCGGCAGAAAAGCGGGTCAGGGAGGAAGAGGTGAGGCTCACTGTCGGTGTCGCTCATCCCGCTGTCGCTGACGCTCGCGCTGCTCCTCCTCTTCACCGTCTTCAGGTGCTCGTCGTACCTGAAGTGTCGCTTCTCCACGGGCGACGTGAAGTCCTCGATAACCGCGTCGAACTCGCACAGGACGTCGCTCAGGTCCTCCTCCTTGACGAACTTCGCTGCAACACGGAGGAGGCGGCAGCTGTCACTTCTACAGTTTAGGTCATTGTCACACATGAAACCCTCCGAGCAGGCGGCGGAGGAGCACGAAGCTAATGGTGGTAATAAATAATAATAATAATAATAATAATAATAATAATAAAATGGACCAAACCTGGAGTCTTCAGTTTCGGGGACTTCATGACGCCGCCAGTCGGTTTTCTGGAGTATCCGGAAATTTTCCTTAAAAATGTCCGTATAATAAAATATCCCAGTCTGTCCCAGCGAGGAACAGTGAAGCTCTGATGCTCTGCAAGTATATACAACCCCTCAGGCCGAGGACTGGCGCTTTTAAACGAACCCGGCTCGAAGGGGGCGGTGCGCGCGGCGTCTGAGCGTTCGTGTTGGCGCGCGTGAGTAATAAAACTTTTCCCGGTTAAACTGCGCCGCCTCCTTGTATCTCCCACCCCTCCCCTCCCCTCTCCTCCCCCTCTCCCCCCCACCCTCAAAAAAGATGTTTGTAAACAACCGTGGTGTTCGCCGCCAAGAGGCGCAGTAATGCGCATGTTTTCCTGATGAGGATCCAGTTGCTGTGTCACCAGGCAGACCATAATACTCAGTGACCACACGGATATACAAGAACCGGCATCATCTTCAGTCATATCTGGGGGTCATTAAGGGATCAGGTGCTAATATCACATATAAGCTGCTATTATTACCCCACGTCGCTATGCCAGGCGGGAAATAAAGGTAATACAGCCTTGGAAAAACCAAGTTCACTTCTGCTGATTCCATCTAAGGGAGAAAGTAGCAGCCATGTAAAAACATCCTAATTTGTTTTTTGTTTGTTTGGGGGTTTCCCCCCTCACCCCCCCTTGTGCCATGAAATGTGGACCAAAAGTAATTCTGGGTTCTTTTAATATAGCCAGGTTAGGTTATAAGTTTGATGGTTTCACAATACAGTTAGTTAAATCAACCACTTTGTCTAATGTTAAGATAATAAATGAGTATGTTGAATAAGACTTCAATCTGTATGAGACTTGGATGAAAATTAACGTTTTTTTATAAAAAAAAAATATATATATGAAAATGTAAAATAAATACACATATTTTCTAATAACATTTTTACAGACAATCAACTGAACTTTTATAACCTTGTTTATTTGTCATACATAGCCGTGCGTATTAACTACAAAACACATTTTCTGGTCACAGAGTGATTATTGAGAATTGAGAATCTATTTGACGGTTTTAATAAAGTGGGTGGTGTCCTCGAACTAGTTGTTAGCCTTCCACCACGTCCTTCTGTTTACTTCAAATTCACAGCAATTTGACATTCGCTTTATCTTTGTCAAATAAAGATAAGAGAATGATTATGGCCCGACAGGACTTGAATTCAGAAAATGGAAACAATTTACAAGACGTAGAAAGCATAAAACTGTTTCCTCAGACAAACAGGTCTTTCTGTTTTTGCAGAGTTTGTGCCTTCATTAGCTCTGAGCTTAATAACTGTGAGGCAGGTTCATGTGCCTGCCGGGATGTTTTGGCCAAATCTGTGAGCAAAACCAACCTTATGCTGCCATCTGCCGGCAGAACAACTTCCGACCCAAACCTCAAATGTTCAAACACAACTTCGAAGACGGAAGAGTTTCAATCGAAGTTAGTCGAAGACTGGGGGTGAAATCCGAGGGACAGGCGTAAAAACTTTTTCTGAGACCACTACTCATTTTAAAAGATAGTCACAATGTCTTCTGAGTTTGTTTTCATCCCTAATTTTTTTAAAAACCAGTTAGTCGGTGGAAATTCTACTGCTGCTACTCAGAGGAGATTACTTAGTTATTTCTTAAGATGCCAAACGTGAGGCGCTCCTTATTCGAGCCTCACTTTGATTAATCAGTGATTTTGACACTAAATACACAAAGCCAAGAATCACATTTATTAAAACATAATAAATTACACATCTACTTACATATGTACATTACATCCGTTCCATTTCCTGTTGTATTTCTAAGTCTAAAAATATTATATATATATATATATATATATATATTGCAGACACACAAAAAAGTGGTGTCTAATTTGTGTTGTAGTTTATGAGGGAAGATGACGTAACAGTTATACTGACATCTAGTGGTCAGGAGAGAGTTTGCAAATAACCTCCAGTCAAGCTTTACAGAAATTGGTACAATAAAATGCAAAGATATGAAAATATCTTGAAAAAATTGTATCTGTTCTATCAGATTTTGTACTTTCACCTTTGCTTCTCCTTTTCCTTTTGTTTTTATTTGAAGAAGTTAGTTTGTGGATTATCTGCTTTTGCATTCTGGTCATCCGGATGATCAGACCTGTACATGTTGAACTACTTTTCTTCTGGTTACTTATTCTACAGGAAGTACTTTAGCATAGTGCTGAAAGATGTGCTGCATGCATGTATATTACATTTACCTTGTGACATCTGGGAAGATTAACATTTATTTTATAACAAACTTTTTCTCTTATTTTTCTGCAACAAATACTTTTCATATTAAATGCCAGATCCAGATGTAAAGGCACAAAACTGCGACATATTCTGCATGTCTGCCTCTACGCTCCGAACATTTATTTCGCGTTTCCCCGTGTTTTCACGAGCACGTGTCACTCAAAGTCGCAGCCGAGAAGCTCTAGTCTCATGGTGATGGAGTTCCACCATCTTTTGGGGACGATTCGGATAAAGCGAGTGAAGATGGGAGGATAGATGTAGTTCCTCACGTGGTCGTTGTTGTTTGTGTTTCCGTCAAACATCTGGGTGCGTGAGATGGAGAGAGAGAGAGAGAAAACATCTTTCAACATCAAGAAAAGCTTCAGTCCAAGAACGCATACCTGCGCTCTTTACATCGGCTCACCTTTACGGTTACATCATCATCGTCCATGTAGTAAGTCCAGTGCATCCCATTGTCACTGTACTGCAGGGCGTACTTGGTGACGTACATCTCCTTCGTCATGAACTTGGCTCCCTGTGTTATGATGCCTGTGATCTTCTTCATGCGAGGCAGTTCCACCTGGAGCCACTGGTTCATGTCATTGTGCTGAATAAAACATAGCACAAGGACACTTTGTGAAATATTTGACATATTTTCCAAGGCATTACCCAATTTAAGTCTACTCAGAATGAGAAAAAATTTTTATTGGGAGCTTTTTCATTTTGTCACATGATAAGTGATTACAGGGCATTTTATTGGGATTCTATATAAAAGACCAACATGAAGAAGCGTATAAGTGGGAAGTGGGAGAAAAATAATAGATGTTTGTCAAAATCCTTTTCTAGTGATCAGACAAAATCAGATAAAATTCCTCCAGAATTGAAATGTCTCCAGTGGTTACTACCTTCGCTCTCCATGCGTTGATGGAACCCTGCTTGTTGAGGCGACCGAAAGAGGCTTTCCAGAGTCCACCAAACCAACTGGATCCCTCAGAGCTGGCTGTGATGCGTCTGTCCTCTATCAGCCTGCTCTCCATCCCCAAAGGCACAGAGCAGCCTGAACGCAGACAAGCATAATCTTTCAATGCTTTAGCCATTAGGATAGCATGTAGCTAACCTAATCAAAAACAGAACCAACTTTTCTTCATATGTACCTGAACCCTAACATGCCTATCTCAGATATGATACAGGTAGTTGTGATATAAAACACTCAAATTAGGCATTAGATTATGACTACTGAAAAGTAACACTTATCTTTTCATCATGGGACCTGTTCTGAGTGACATAAACCAGAGAGAGTCAATGTTTTTTTTTTTTTTTTGTTTGTCCACAGAAAACTAGACGTAGGAAAAATGAGCAAGTGTAGGTTTAACAAAGATCTGACTGTGATGGTTGAATCCCGGATCACAGCATCTCCAAAGTGACCCTCTTTGTTTCGTGTTCCTGTTCCTGATAAGTTGTGGATGTCTTATCAAAAGTGGTCCAAGAATAGAACAGTGGTCAACCGGGCAACAGAGCCTGTTTTGACATCTTAGGCATTGGAAATGTTAAGCCACCAAAATAAGAACAAGATTTGGGTTCCTGAGTCCAACTGTTGGAGATTACACCAAACACACAGCAAACCAAACTAGTATCTCTTTGACTTTCGTCCACATTAACATGCTGAGCAAAAGTCTTACCATCAAGCTCACAACCGTAGAACTCCATGCGGATTGTTGCTGCATTATTCCAGGTAATAGGGTGGACCCTAATGAACCGTCCAATCAAAGGAGGAAAGAAGATGTTTTTCTTTGTTTGAGAGGCTTCCTCGTTTCCCTGAAACGTCTGAGTACAGCAGGACAAACACGGGGGCATAAACAAGTGATAATGCGTGTGTTCATTTTGAAAGAGAATGATTCAAACTTCCCTACCTTCCAGAATTCCCTGCTGTCGCCTTTGTAAAAGATCCATTTGCGGCGGTCGTTGCTGTACGAGATGGAGAAATTTGTGGTGTATTGGGCCTGGAATAACTGCCAGGCTCCTTGTGTGGCCACCATGCTGATCACAACTGGCCGCTTGAAGTCCACCTTATAGCGGAGGTCCACAGGTAATTGATTAAGTATATTGAGGGTTTTCTTTTTGTACTTGAAAGTCAGATATTCCTAGTTCCTGTTTGGAAAAGCAACAGGAATGCTTCCTGAACACTGGAAAAGCTGATCTAGCTGAGAAATCCAGATTTTTGTATCCAATATGCCAGCTTAAATAAGAATGAAAGTCAAAGTAAAATACACATCTTTGGATGTGTTCCTTTAGTGCTTAAATACAAAAAAATAGCCTGAATAATATTGTTATTGGCTCGTATTGCTAATAGTATTTAGCGCCGAGGTAAATCCCACCATTCGGAAAGTTTTCCCAGTCTGGGTCCAAGTTCTGACTTCCAAAACAAACTGAATAGAGCACAAACAGAACGAAAACGTGTAGACCGAAAAATATAGAACTCTCACCTGAATCCAGTCGCCTCTCTTGTCTGTGCTCCATGCATTGTATTTACCCTGGTTATTTAGCCTGGCAAGATGGGGCGCCCAGTATCCTTAATATGTGGACAGAAATTTTTATTCATATTTTTAAAGTGGCTGGCTGAATATCAGAAGGGGTCTGACTACCTCTTGAGTTGCTGGCTGTGATCTGGTCATCTTTCACGCTGCCCGACTCAAGACCCATAGGATGGTAGCAATCTTAAATGAAAAAAAAAATATCAGGGCTGAAATACAACACATCAGTGTAAGACAATTGGTTGAGGAAAAAAAAGTTCTTCACACAATTTCTTTGCTAAATTTACAATTAATAAGCACCCTTGTCAAAACGTGTGAAAAAAAAACATTTCAAAAGCATATTAACACTTCTTTCTTTTCTTTTTTTTTCTTTCTATTTTTTTTATTTTAAATATAGTTTTTAAATTTAAATAAAACTCATAAAAGGCTTTCAAGTGCTGCCTATCACCCTAGTGTATGAGCAGGTACAAATAAAAATCCCTTTTTGCCTTTTTCTATTTAAAAATATGGAATGTTTTAAATTTTATATTTTAAAAAAATGAAAAATTAGCTTTGAATTTCAACTATTTTATCTACGAGTCAAAAACATTGTAAGAATCTTTACCAGCAAGAGTAATAATAGAGTCGGTCACTGTTTTTAGAGCAACTGTTATTGCCAGTTTTTTAGGCTCATAATAAATTTACAACATACGACTATGCATAGCTGTATTCACCATTATCTAGCACCAGGAAGAGCGTCTGCATCCCCCTCTTTTGGTTTAGACCAACTTCTGTCTCCAGCTGCCACAGCCCAGGCTTGGATGGATACATCTCCAGTGTTGCAAAGCTCCCTGCAAAAATCCAGCAATGTGTTACAAACACAACATGGATGTTCTTTACATGAACAGGTAGAGGAGCTAATCTGTTTCTCACCAGGCAGCAGGGGAAACACAGCCTGCCTGTAGCTCTTGGTCTTAACGTATTTGAACGTCTGCCCATGGAAGTAAACGCTGTGAACGTCTTTGGGAGAACCCATGTTGATCAGGTGCCACCGCACAAGCTGGTTGGTGTACATCCTCAGGCCCTTAAGACTGTATATTATTCCATTGATGGCTAAATAACAAAACGGACAAAGCAGGCAATTGGTTTCTCCAGGCTCTGAAATATCTTTTCAACATCTTGTCATATTCTATTCTGAAATGAATTGATACAGTTTGAAGAAGACAAAAAGGTCATGGATTGTTACAGTGGAACTTGAGGTTCTCCATCTCGTAGTCGTCCCAAACTCGTTTTCGGTACTTTCTTTGCATAACTTCCCGGTTTTTATTGTAGTACCAGCTCTGTGACTCATCGAAGGTCATGAAAAGCAGCACAAACTCCCTCCTGTCGAGTGGCTTGTTCTTCAGAGTTCCCTCTCGACACACCAGCAAAGGACCAATCAAGCCGGAGTGAATGTCCTTCTCCTGCAAGAAACGTTTTAGAAATACATTATTTATCCAGTGTGTTGCAAAGTTTGCGTACCTCTTGAACTTTTCCTTAGTTTTTGACTGTGCAACTAAACAGCTATTAAACACAAAGTTTTCAACTGGAATTTTGTGAGTTCGAAATATTATCGACTCGAATAACATTCTAACGTTGTTTTCCAAATGAAAATCTGATGAGTGCTCCATGGCACACACATCGACACAACTGACCTGTTTTAGGCCTACGAGTTTTGTCAGCAAATATTAGAGAACCAAGAAACACAGCAGACAGGTCAGGAAAAGCTATGAAGGATTTTAAATCAGACAAGAAGCTCTGCTTGTTTATCACTGGGTATGTAGGATACGTGACAAAACTGAGGAAGAAGGTTCCTCTGGTAAACTGTGACCACTTACGGGATTAACACCAGAGTAGTACGCCCAGGTCCGACACTCAGACTCTTCCGGACCTGGCCCAACCATAGGACTGATTTTCCATATGTATGTGTAGGTGGTGTTGGGTTGAACTTCGTTGTCATATTTATGCCAGTGCTTGGAGCCGTCCTCGTAGGACAGACCCTCAAACTGCTTTGTATAGGAAACCCCATTGGGGTGCAGGGAGTACGGACGGTTGGCGTTGTTTTTGAACACAATCTATAAAACAAGAGACAACGATTGATTCTATCGCAGATAGGTCACAATCCAACACAGTTATTGTATGTTTGTTAAATCAGTTACAGCAAAAAGACAGTTTTCTTTGCTTAGTACAGTGGAGCCCCACTTCTTTTTTTTTCAGTGGAACATAATTTCAAATTATGCATATAAAATTCACCTATTCGATTTTTTCTTAGAGCATATCTAAAATATTTGACAGAGAGTGCTGCTTAGGAAGTTGAAATACTGAGGTACAATGCTAAATGTCACGCCATTCGCTGATGTTTTCTTTAATATATTGATGTTAGCAAAGCAGGTAATCCAGGTGTAATCTCCTTCATTTTCATTAATGGTGATTGACTGCAAAGAGTAGCAATCAGGATGATTACAGACGTTCTGCACTCTGCTCATTAATAAATATCTTTTTTGTGTGTGCTTGAACTATCAAAATAAGCTATTATAAGCTTTTTAAAGGGAGTATAAAGTCCTGAATGTAAAATTTAGATGCCAATGGTAACCCTGTGCTCCAGCATTCCAAAACATAGCTTTTCTCTGCAAAGTAATAAAACATTTATTTGTCAAAAAGTTTTTTATCTTCACTTCTGGTTTGCATTAGGAATTGGTTGTTCTGAAGGCTTGGCCAACGGATGTTCTCATTTTAGTTTTAAGGTATTATTAATTAGCTTAGCATTTTGAACAATGTAACTCTACTTCTGCTTCCTACCTTTTCAACAAGAGCAGGAACAGGACAGTGGATATCCTCACACTATGTCAACTTTTGAACTGCTACTAACAAACAAACACTGTGAAAACAAAATCTGTAGTAGAATGTAACTCTTAATATTGAACAACCTATTTCCAATGAAGGGCTTTTGCAAAGAATCGTCCTGTTTGATAATAAAATTGGTTTTGATTTGAAACTTGAAGGGTGACACTGCACACGCCGCTTACTTTCACTCTTAATGCCTTGTGCGGTCAGTTTATTATCTCCTAATTTGAATCATGCATGTATGTAAGTGAGAAAGCCGTCGAATGAAGACTACAATTCAAAATCCTTCTGAGAGCAGCTAACTTACCATGATGCTTTGTCCAACCTCAGCTTTGATAACAGGCCCCAGGATGCCTAGATGCTCATCCATCTCCCCGCGGAGATCAGGAGTGCTGAAGCTCGCGTCCAGGTAGCCTCGGAAAACAACTTTGGTGAATTTGGTCTCTAGCATGTTTTGCTGCGACTTATCGAGTCTCCTGTGGTAATAAAACAAACATCACATGAACTAAGTATTTTTTATTATTTTTTTTTTGCATATTTAAATCTTCCCTTTCCCAAAACATGTGTCCTCCAAGTTCTTATTTGTGAGCTTGCTCACCTCTGTCCGTAACCAGCATAGTCCCATTCAACTTCTTCTGCAGCAATAAAGTATGTCTTGATATCAGGACCTGATAACTTTAAGTAGTATTTAGTAGTTTCGTCCAGGTTGAGATCCTTAATGTCCTCGTGGCTGCTGTAGGGGTCTTTGTACGAGACATATTCATATTCATTTTGTGTCACATCTTGCTCATTCATATCAGGTTGGGCTGGTTCATCTTCAGGGACGTACAGCTGATAGTCACTGAAATCAGGTCGGGGCAAAGCAATAACTATGGGGAAGTTAATCAACTCCTCCTCCTTGGTGACAGGCTGTGGTACATTGGGCCTTGCCCCACGGGGGGTGAACCCTGGGTTAAATCCTCGTGGGGAAAAGGGTAAGCCACTCCTGGCCTGAGGCTTGTAGACCTTCCTCCTCCTTGTTTTCATGCCTTCACCTTTCTTGGGAATTTGTCTGAGCTTCACTTTTTTGTACCTTTTGGGAGGTGGAGTTGTTCGTAGTGCTTCGTTCTCAAAGTATTTTTTCATGTGATCAGGAATCTCCTCAGGTACCAAGGAGTGAGTTCCATCATAAGTCCAGTTGTGGCCTTGTGGGTTCAAGGAGACAGTTTTGATTGCCTCTGATTTGTTTTCTTTAACATAGATTAATATTTCCTCACTACTTTCCGAAGAACCAAACTCCTTGGAACTGAGCAGCTTCACAGAACCACCGGAGAGAGAATGGTTGGATGAACCTCTAGTCTCGTTAGAGAGACTTTCCGTTGAAGAAGTGTTGGACAATTCCCCAAGAAGAAGTCCTTTCTTGGAGCTCCTCCCCACTGAACTTGATTTGGAGACGTTCACTGTACCGTTTTGTGATAGCTTATCTACATTTAAAAGATGTGTTGCATTCCCCAGGCTGGAATTGGCAGAAACACTCACACCTTCAGTAGCATTCATTCGTAGTCCAAGCTCTTGCTGCAAAGTCATGTTTGAAGAGCTTCCCTCATTGTTTCCTGTGGTCTCCACCAACTCAATGCTGGTGAGGTTATCTGTGACCATGCTGCTGTTGTCAACTTCCTTGATATCAAGTCCTGAAAGTGATTGGTTTAATCCAACGGGTGACACATCAGATGACGTATTATGGTCATCCTCAACTGTTGAAGTCTGTTGAAACAAGAGACTGCCGATTGGGTCAGTGTCGGTGTCAGTTGCATACCCTGTGTAAAAGAACATATCGCCCCGAGGGAGTTGCACCTCATTCTCATTGGGAAAGAATATGTCCATAAAGGTGTTGTTACTGCCAGATGGGTTTGATTCTGTTCTTCCATCTTTGGTATTTGTTGTTAATGTTGTAGTAATTTTAGTAGTGTCTTGTGATTGTACTGGCATGGTCTGATTGGTGGACTCTTGTTTCCCTGTGGGTTGACTGGCCGTCTGTAGTGCTCCCATAGTCATAGAGGTGAGTTGTTTGGATGAAGTGGAAATGTTGGCACTGTCTGCAGAGGCATTTCCATGAACTGTTGAACCTGTAGCATTAAGAAGTGTTGAACCTGTAGCATTGAGAAGTGTTGAGTTCATTGTCCCAGCAACTGTAAAACTAGCATTATTTGGACTGACTGCAACTACAGAAACAGTCCTGTTGGTGGTTGCTGTGCTTTGATTGCTCAGTGAATCACCATCGCTGTTGAGAACAGCTGTGTCATTGTCAAGGAATAACTGAGTCGTATTCTTCTGTACAGCTGGTGCATGTTTACTAACACTGCTGTTGTGCAAATTATGTTCTGTAACATTTTGGTTATCTACATATTTCCATTGAGTATCATTCACTGTAGTCTGATTAGAAAAGAGCTCAGTTTTATTCTTTGTGTCGTTTAAATTAGGACTAGCTTTGTCTACCACAGGAGCAACATCAGTATCATCGTAGTCAAATAAACTCAAGTCCAGTATCTCCACATCCGAGTTCCTGGACTGGTTCCTCAGCGACCGTAGACCTAACTCGTCCGCAAACATGTCCGTGTAGATATCCACCTCCACTGGCTCTATGGGCACAGATTTTGATTTCTCCTTTTCTTTTTCGATATCTTCAAATGTCGGGGGCTTCCACTGAGTAAATTCATTAACTCCATTCATGTCATTCTCCTCATACTCATATTGGAGCTCGCGGTAGCACTCAACATCTTGAAACTTCACACGCATTCCCTTCGTTGTTTCATGAGTATTCAATGATGCCAAAAGCCAGAAACCTGTTGTGAGGCAAATACACATACAAAGATTTGGCAAACAAGTTTTCCACATAAAACAAAGGGATAAAAAAATAAGTGACTTTGTAGTTGGCTGTTGTCACCTATGTTGTCCATGGGTGTCTTGACGGTCTCTCCAGTCATTGGATAGAGGCTCAGAATGTCTTCAGTTCTGTGATTCAGCTCGAACAGATGGCCATAGAAAGTAGCTGTCTGGATGTAGTTCTGTGCTCCAATGCTGGACACATGCCAAGTTGGAACCTCACCAAAGCAGAAGCCCAAGTCAGGGCCACTCTCAAACACATATCCATTTATTGCTGTGAGTTGAAAGAAGATGGACAATAGTTGTCTGAGAAACAGCTGGAAGAAATACACAAGAAGTCCCCACAATACAGATAAATACTACATTGGGCTAAAAGGAATGTTTTGGATGACTTTATTTCATTTCCATCATTACTGTTATCAAGGCCGGTGCTGTTAACTGCATTGTGGCAGCAGTAAGACTCACTGTGCATGACATTGGACTTATAAAAGTCTGGGTCGGCTTTGTTGACTTTGGATTGATCATAACAACGGCGAATATTTTCGTCCAGATACCAGCTCTTGTTCTCATCAAACACTGAAAACACAGCATGCTGCTCCTTGTCCGCTCTCAGCTGCAAAAAAAAAAGAGATTTTTTTTTTTCCAATTACTTCTTAGCTCATCTTTTCAGAACAAAGACGAGCTATGGCGTAGAACCTTGGGTTTTACACCATGCGGATTGTTTTTCTTTTTCTGTTGAGTTTTAAGTCGAATATGTTAAAGGTCTTTTCTTCTGCACATCTTTAGATGACGTAACTCTGTGGAGAAGGATTCTGCAGTTGAAAAATCCAGTTGAACCAAAATGGTATTTTCTGTTGTGTATTTATTACATGCAACATAAAACACTTTGACCTTTTTGAATTCTGCACCTAACAATTAACAAAAGTACAAAACACTAAACTTCCTGCTACAACTAATAAAAACTAAATTAAATGAAACAATATTTGACCAATGATGACTAATAAAAAAGTAGCCAACTCACTCCAAAAACTAAATAAAGCTAAATAAGACAAACAACAAATCACATTCACCTAGAACTAAACTATAATGAAAAACCCAGTACGGTCATAGCACTGGTCCTGACCTGTACATTCCTGACATCTAGGGATTGACTCTTGCAGATGAGCATGGGTCCTATCAGGCCCGACGCAATGTCCCGCGGCGTGTCCACGGCGCTGTGATACATCCGCGTCAGACATCGGGAATCTCCATCCAGAGGCTCGTTCTCCTCCAGAACCCTCCACGTGTAGGTGCGCGTTTCACCTGGCCGAACGCCGTGGGTCTGGTTTCCTGGTTGTTTATGTCGCAAGCAACTTCGTCAGTTCACATGTTTAAATTTGTTATGTTTTGTTTGGTGTCTTATCTGGGGAGTGATCTGTACCTCCTTCTGGATAGTTGACTCCCTCCTCTGACTTGTCTACAGTCAGGCCGTGTGGGTAGATGCTGTAAGGCCTCGAGGCCAAATTCTTGAAAACAATCTGGGAAAGAGGAAGAAAGTGCATGTAGCCATAATCTAATCTGCAAAAAATGATCGCACAGTTCCTGCTATTCTGTTTAATATTGTACAAGCACCAGATTTAGGAATGTAAGTGTTTTGGCGTTTATCTTTATACGTCCTATTTCCTAAGTTTAAGGTTTTCCATTCTGTTACAGTCTTACTGTGACAATGTCTCGGATTTGCGCTCTGATCACTGGACCCAAGATGCCCTGTTCATTCTTCCTGTGCTCATTTTCCACCCTTTCCGTGAATGATTCATTTTTGTACTGAGTGTACACCGCCTTCTTGTACTTTGATCCAATACGGCGTGCTGACTGTGTCAGGTACTGGAGCTTGAAGTCTCTAAACACAGAGAAAACTCACGTTTAGTGCAGCTCTGAGATAGCGAGTTTTCATTTTTCATGTCTTTGTGGGGAATGATAACTGACCCCATTTATCCTCCTGTAATAACACAAAGTCAGCTTGAGTTTAAATCACAGATTTAAACCAGATTGACATGACTTTAAAGGGGCAGTATTACATATTTTCCAGCCACATAATATCATTTTAGAACAAAATCAAGTATCTATGTTAACTTCAATTGTGATAAAAAAAAAACATATATATATCAAATATGACTTAAATAAATTTGACTTCATAATTTAACACCTTGAAATTGGACCTCCGTCTCTTTAAAAACTGCTGCTCTTTTGGAAACTGCGCCTTCAGCAAATCATCACAACATGGCTCTTCTGTTAACCCTTTAACAACGTTTTTACCAGTGTTGCACTGAGAAATTGCTCCGATAATGAGCTCAGCAGATGCAAAGTTTCATCAGGTGTTTGCTAATTGCTGCTGGCTAGTCTGAAGGAGCAGAGTGGGGGAGCTGTGGGGGAAGGCTGCTCTGTGAGGCGGAAGCTCGGAAGCTTGGAAACTGCAGCTGCGTCTCGATGTCGGTGCTCTGTCCGCCCATGTGTTTTGCACAGCTGAATGGTTGCCACTGGACAGTAAATGATTCTCAAACATGCATGAAAGATTGAAGGCAACACCACAGGAATGATTCTGATAACATTAGAACATATGTAGAGCTCAAAAAAAGTTAATTTTGCATAATACTGCCCCTTTAAATACACCAGTGATGCTCGAAAGTCTCCCAATGTTGTGAAATTAATGATGTTTTATTTAAATCCCGAAGCACTGATGTTAATGTCCCATTGTTGGTCGTAATAGTCAATAGCAGCTGTTGGCAAGCTATACGTAAAAATAAAGTTGCTCACTGATCAATGTGTTTGTTGCTGTCCTTTGAGTAGTCCCAGACTATTTCTTCCGCAGCAATATAATATTTCCACTCCTTGCTGTGTCGTTTCTGTATGATTGTCATCTTTCTCACTGGTTCAGCAAACTCTTCGCACTTCCTCACGTCCACGAAGCCGTGCATGCCAGCTGCAAACCCATCAGACACATGCAAGTTGTCCCGGAGGGAAAGAAAATGGTGACTCCGTCAGCTTAAATGTTCAGGTCCACCCACCTTCCATGTGCTTGGTGGTGAAGGAGGAGAGCAGCCAGCGGCCCGCGTAGGGAGAAACCAGGCTGGCGGTGGCGGAGGAGCCGCTGATCAGCCCCACCGACGACACTTTGTGGCCGCTGTGCGTCAGGACCTGGCCGTTCATGTGAACTGAGAAGACCTCGGGTTCTGAGCTCATGCCCACCAGGTGAAGGCTCACAGGGGCGTGGGCACATATACTGACAGCTTGGAGCAGAAACATAAAGGCTTTAATTAGAATTGAGGCGATAAAAGACATTTTTCAATCTGTTTTGAGGTGGAGCTGTACAACGATCAAATATAATTTCAAGAGGGGATCTGAAACTGATGTATCGGTCTTAGCTGCGCCGCTAATATCAGTCCGACATTGATACCGATTTCAGCATTTTGGATCAGTTCTTAAAATAGAGCAAGTATAAGAACACCCTCAACTCAACAGTTGCGATAACGACCCAACACACTGACCAGGCAAGGATCCCCGTGTGTATCCGTTGATGGTGTATTTGACGTGGTCATCTGGAGAGTGTCCACTTGGACTGTACAAACTTTCTTTCTCGTCAAAGACCCCAAAGAGAAACACAAACTCCTTGTGGAGGCCGATCTGCTGCCCCGATTCGTCCAAGGTGCCTTTAATCAGAAGGAAGACCAAAGAGGCATTAAATCCAAACTTTAATTTTCATGAAAACGAAAAGAAGTTCGTTTTTACAACACTGACCGGCCTTGCAGATGAGCATTGCGCCGATGAGGCCAGAGTTGTAGTCCTGCACCACGTTTTGGTGGGAGATGTAGGTGTAGGTGAGACAGTCGGGGTCATGGGGCAGCGGGGAGACCTCCGGTGTCACCTCCCAGGTGTAAACATGTTCACCATTAGGCTGCACGATGTCGTCCTCTTTTTCCTTCTGTGACGTGTTGTCAAAGTAGTTGGCTCCTGTGGGAAAAAAAAAAGAACCTTTTCTTTCACTTACATGCTAATTCCTTCGCTGAAGCTGGCTATTAATTACTACCGATCTCAAAACACACTGTTCTGCCGAAGTGGCTGCACAATAGTTTTCTGTTGACATGAATCTTGCTCGACATTTTCTAGATAAAGACCATGAATGGGATTTAAATGCCGTATTAACATCTGCCAGTGAAATTGCCACGGTATTTATTCATTGATTTTTTTTTTTTTTTTTTTTACCAATACCAAAAAATCAACTGTTTGAAAGAAGCTTCTATGTCTTACATAGAAATTAGATTCGTTTTATTTCAAGTGTATAAAGACATTTTGCACCAGAAACAAACCAAAAATA
The DNA here is from genome assembly GCA_010277015.1 of Poeciliopsis turrubarensis. Classification (NCBI taxonomy): domain Eukaryota; kingdom Metazoa; phylum Chordata; class Actinopteri; order Cyprinodontiformes; family Poeciliidae; genus Poeciliopsis; species Poeciliopsis turrubarensis. Next base: position 869,465 of record VMRN01000090.1, on the reverse strand, counting down.
CTTGGCAAGATTTTGTGTTTATCTCCACATATTTTTTTTTAACCTGACCAAAAAAACTGTGATGTTAGGATTTTGAGGACCATGGTATAAATATTTGCTCCTGCACAACATTGACTCAAAGTAGATCAGAGAAAACCCAACAGTAAATTCAAACTTGTGGACCCGGCAGGCCTGTTTTCTGAAGTCCTCGCAGCTGTGTGTCATATCCTCCTCGGAAAAAAAGAAATAACGGTTATGAGTCGGATGTTTATGCCAATGATGGGAGGATGAGAAGTCTTTATCCTCAACCCAAATGGTTAGCAGTTTGATGATTAACATCCCTGTGGTGTGCGTACGCCTCGGTGGATTATTGAGCACTGAGTTAATTAAATTTCTTAAAAGGAATGAAAAGGAAATAAACTCCTTCCCGTAAACATTTCTTTAATTAACATTTCCTCTTTGCATGCAGCTTAATCACAGAGGAATTCATTTGAAATGAAGCAGCATCTGTATTTTTTTAATTTCCTAAAATACACTGTTTGTCTCAGCAACATATTTCTACGTTGTCGGTAAAATAATCTGCCCTTTAAACAAGTACTTTTTTCATCAATATTAAGAAATGACTGACTAATTATAATCTCCTATATCTTGCTGAAAAGTCTCTTGTAAGTTAGTTTGGTCTTATTTCAAGTGGACCGAGATATTTGCACTATGACCACAAACACTTGGTGATATTTTATGTTTTTGCATTGCAGACAGTGATTTCCAAAGGCTTCAGGTCTTCTTCCTGTTGGACTTCAGAACCATCTGCCTTGATAACCTGCCTGTCCTGGTTAATATGTTAGAAGAAGACAAACAGTTTTGTTTGCTGTATTGGCCAATGCTGCTGAGTGATGAAGGGTCTGACATCAGGGACACTGGATTAGGGAGCGACCCTAATCCAGTGTGTGGCGTTCAGGGTTGGCCCTGCCAGTTGGGAGACTTTCTCTATGTGTCTTGGTTAACGGCCAACTCACCCTCCGACTGCTTCCCGTAAGCCACTCCGTGTGGGTGGATGCTGTACGCGCCGTAAGCCATGTTTCTGAAAGTGACGACAATCGTCTCCCCCTCCTGGGCCCTCAGTGTGGGTCCCAGCAGACCTGCAGAGAGAGCGAGAGGCACAGGATCCAGTTTCTTTATTTGGATTTGTGTGCGAGCAGTTCTGGGGTTTTTCGCAACGTGAAAACACACCAGGGGCCAGTTTGGTGGCCCTCTCATGTTTTCGGGGTGATTATTAAATATTTGACTGGGATGTAAAAGTGAGTTCTGTATTTTATCATGTCATCATCATAGACCAGAACTCTGGTCTATGATCCAGAGAGAATCTTTTTTTTTTTTGTGCTCTGTTCATCAACAAAAAACAGCCTCGACATATTTTCTATCACAAAATATTTTTGAAAAGGTAAGCCTGCAGAATGTCATTTTATTAAAAATAAAAAGTTTTATACTTATTTTTGAAAATGTCACCATGTTGTGAGAGTTTAATCTGTGACATAATCTGTGAAAAGATCGACCTCCTCCATCTCCTCCCTGAGCTACTGTTGCTGTCTACAGTAATACACAGTTCCCAGTCTGAATCCACCAATCAGACCCAGAGGGGGGGCCTTACTGCTGTCAGTCAGTCTGATGAATGTGCTGCTAAATGTGCTAATGGTGGAGAAACAACTCACCGTTACAGAAAAACTGTTTATCCGCCGTCATAAGTGGCTATGTGACCGGCACGCGCACGGCCATGATTGTCAGCGCTAAGACCCGCCTCCTGACTCTGATTAGTATCTAGTTAGAACTGGGTGAAGGCAGAGAAGCTGTCCTTTTAATAATTGAAAAAAAAAAATCTATAAGCTTGTTTTTGAAAATGTTCCCTGTCTGCTCCGAAAAAAAAAGGATGATCTAAAACATTTAAGTTTGACCCAAAAAAACATTAGCTATTTTTAAATAGATATTTATTCCCAGCCTTGTACCAGACGGTCATAGGAATAGCAGGAGGATTCAAGTCCCTGCCTCTAAGGAAAATTGTTTAAAAAATATATTTTTTTTTGCTGTGGGAATCCACTTTTGAGACAGAGTTTCTACATGATCAAAGCCAGGCCATTTGCTGGTTTACCTCCAGCTGCACTCACCTAACCAGGGCGGATGAGTCTTTGCCTGGCTGAAATTTTCGTCATACTCCCGAAAAACCACTTTCTTATAGGTGGGATCCTGCCTGAGGAATGGTGGGAAAATACGAAGCATCAATCAGCAAGCCAGCCGGAAGGGAATGACCACGTCTAGTCATGGTAAAAACAAACAACTCCGCCTCAAAAGCAAAGGAAATGAGTTAGTATTTTTGATGTGTGTGGTCAACACAGCCTGTGATGACACCATATGCAAAATGACTGTGTTGTGCGTGCGATTTGATGAAACAGAATCACTTTTAGCTCGAATCTTAACCATTGTATGTGGATTTTGGTCAAACATCTCCACTTTTTCTGAAGCAATGTTGTTCAGGAAGTCATACCACCTGGGCAAGTTCAACTTTGCAGATGTAGGTTGCGTTTCCGTGATACTCAGAAATGCAACCTGTGCAGTACAGAAAGAGAGAGACTGTTGAATGATGGAAGTGTCTTCACTGGTGCTGGCCAGTGAAGACACATGAACTGAGCTGAAACACTGCAAAAACAGTTCCACAGAAACTGCAGCTCTATAAATGCTGTCATACGTTTTCACAAACTTTCTGTTCATGCCTCAGGTTTTTACCGATCTCATAAAATGCTGTCATATGAAACAATTTTTAAAAGTAATGCTTTCCTTTAAAAGCATTAAAAGTAAAGCATTACTTTTAATACGGGGGCAAATCAAAGGAACTATTTGATCCTGTCTGTGTAGCACAGGATCAAATAGTTTTCTCTTTGATCCAGCAACGAAGAGAAAACTTATTTGAAAAAAAAGTTATTTTGTAAAAAGTTATTTTCCATCAAACACATCCAGGAACAAAGGATTTCTTTGATGCAAAATAGCTTTTTTTTTCTTTAATCAAAACTTAGATGGTAACTGATAAGTCTGTGTAATACAATTGTGTATCAGGGCCATTGTAGATAGAAAAAAATAGGAGTAAATTTCAGCCAAAAAATTCTGAAATTTTTTGGAAGCAGTCTCAAAAATCCTCAGGAAAAGAACAACATTTTTAATTGTGAAAGTGAAATGTTGGCAATTCATATATATATATATATATATATATATATATATATACACATACAAATACAAATCTCTGAAATTTTGAGGGGAAACATTTTGGACATTTCTGTCTTCCAAAAGAAACAAAAGAAGTTTAAAAGCAGCAAAAATATTTTTGACTTTTGAAATTGCAAATTATTTGCTAAAAAATGTTCATTTTTGACTAAAAATTTTTTGTCATTTTCAAACTCAGCAATTTTTGGAGTTTTTTTTTTTTCTAAAAATTTTGGATATTGATCACAAGAAAATTTACTCCTGTCTTTTACCTACAGTAGCCATAAAACGTTGTCATAATGTAAAGTTTGTTCCAATTGAACACAGGAAAAAAAAAATGAAATGAAACAGACAAATTGAGTTGTTTCAGTGAAAAACTAAATAAACAGTTTATAGTTAATATGAACTACATTAACAGTTTTAATTTTACACACTTAACACGCAACTTTTATCCAGACAAACAAGCAAAGAAACACCATTCTTCCTGTTTCAGGTACATTTCTAGCCAACCTGTTTGCATCATTGGGCGAATAATTCCAGTTGATCTCCACAGCAGCGATGTAGTAGCGTCTCTCCTTGGATTTTTGGAGGTCCGCTTTAATGACCAGGGCTGCCAAGAGAACCAGGATGTGCAGGAGACGGTGAACTCCTATCCCAGGACAGAGCTTCATGTCTGGGATCAATCCTCCAGGTGAAATGCTGTTCGGTTCCACAAGACTGTGAGCTAACAGAGAGCGTCGCTGTGTGTGTTATCTGTCACTGACACACACACACATCTGTTTCCAAACAGTATGTACCGGGGCAATGAACTGTGCCTCGGTGCAGTTTTTTTTTTTTTTTTCTTTCTTTCTCAGTCTTGTAATTGAAGTCATATGTCCTTTATCTTGAGTCATCCCTGAGGTCGTACCCAGTCTCATCTTCACTGAAAAAGTCTCGTAGGAATAAGTGCTGAAGTATTTATCTGACCTCAGAATGTCCCTGGAAAGTCAGCCATGCAGAAATACACATGCTGTAAATCTAGACTGGGACATTTGGTGGAAACATGGAGCCATAAAACACTCACGTGGATTGGTCTTCTGGGAAATAAACAACCATTTCAGCTCTGACTATGCCTATTCATACAAATAAACGTGAAACATTTCTCAAAGTATGTTTTCCTCAACGACTAAGGCGGATCTCTGCAAAATCACAAAATATTTCTGTAGTTTCTGGAGCAAAAATCTTAGTACTCTTGAAATAAGACATACCAAACTTATAAGTAACTTTTCAACAAGCCCAATGGGCTTCTTTGAAATCCTTAATATTGATGAGAAAGCACCAGTTCCACTGGAAGATTATTATCTTGTTGCAAGTGAAACAATCTGCCAGTGGAACCAGGAAAGCTGCGGAAAGACCAAAATACACATTTCCAAACCGCTCTTAATAAATAAAAAAATAATAATAATAACTCCATTGTAATCATGGTTGTTATTTGCTCAAATGAACAAATTTATACATTTAAATGAAAAGTGGAAATGAATATTGCAACGTGTGAATCTGACAGTGGATTCAACATGACGACAGGTCAAGATTAAATACGAGAACATTTTGCAGTACCTGGGAAGGATAAAATGCTGAAAAGGATTTACGAATGAAATGCACTAATAACTTAGAAGGTCCTTGCCTACATCACCCCTTAATTAGTTTCAACTTTGGGTAGCTTCCTGTTTGAGTCGTGGTGCTTTTATTTTGAAGGGGCAATATCCGGTGTAGCTCTTAGGGCAAAGTTAGTTTAACGGCAACCAGAAGATGTAACGTGTAAAATGCATCTTTTCAGCACCCCGCTTGATAGAGACAAAAGGTATGTTTATCAAACCCGTAAATAAGTACATGTTTCAAATATTGTGTGACTTAAACAGTAAAATAAGCAGCTTTTATTTAATCATGTTTGTATTTAAAAACATTACAGAATTCTTAGTCATTTGGCCGTTAAAACAAGAACCTTAAATAAATCATTAAAATCAATATTCGTGAATGTTCAAATGGGCAAGTTATGTTTTAGAGTAAAAGCAAATCCACTGCAACAGAAAAAAAAAGTCTTTACAACGAATATATTCGATGTCATTCCCAACTCAGCTCCATCAAAGGCAGCAAAGCGTATCTGAGAAAAGTTCCTAATACAAAAGCAAAAGCCTACGTTCGGCAGTGCGCGAGTCCTCGCTGCATGACGTCACCGCGCCAGCGACGTCGTGAACGCGTACGCTTCCTAACGAGGAAGTCGTCGGTTTGTGTTGACGGAATAAGATGCTTCAGCTATGCTTCGGATCAAGGCAGCAATAAATGGTACGTCCCTGTAAAAACGGAGACATCTTTCAGTTCGTACTTGTTGAACTGCTACAGAAAATGTGATTTTATTTGAACTCCTAATAGAAAACCACAGCTGTTGTCATGCTATGTTGACGCTAACTAAACGGTGAGCAGCTGATACAAAGAGAAAGGAGAGAACAGAAAAGCACCAACTGTTATTTCTGTTTTACATGATTAGACGGGCGTTATTCCCTTAATTATGCTAAAGCTGTAAAATTCTTATAAATGTGGCTATTCTTTCATAGATTTATTGGTTTCAAATGTAGATTGAGAATGGCTACCTGTGTCTGTCAAAAAGCCCAAAGCTAAACTCGACTGTGTTGTCCTGGGTCTTCAATCAGGGGTGTCCACAGTGCGGGGCGTGGGCCATTTGAGGCCTTTGGAATAATGCAGTGTGATAGCAGGCCTAAAAGTTTGTCTTCAGCAAATTTCATGACATTGTGCGACATCAGTCCAATTCAATCGAATTCAATTAAAAAGATGCTTTATTAAACTCGGAGGGAATTCAAATGTTGTTGTAACTCATCCAAGTTTCTTCAGCGTGGAACTTGCCACGCTCCCAAGAACTCTGTCTGGTGAAGAACCGCCAGTTTGTCAGTGTTTCAGTTACTTTAAACATGAAAACTCAATCAATAATTATCGACTGATATGAAACTCTCATATCATCTAGCCCTATTACTACATAATCCCTCTCTCATTTGTTCCAGCTGCTCTGACATGTTGTGGCCAGTTGAATTTTGTCTTCAGTGTTGCAGTCATAAACCAGCAGCCTGATTGATTGTGTGACAGGTCTGAAGAGGTGAACCCAGAGCAGCGTCCTGCAACCCACCTCGCCAGAGCCATGGTGAGCTGCTGCCCCCGCCCCAGGCTCTGCTCCCGTTCCTCGGCCTACACGCTCGCTCTAGGCCTGGGCTTCGTTACCTTGGGGACGAGTCGCATCGTGCTGCTCAAGTTCTCAGCAAACGCAGGTGAGCGACAGGGTGTACATTTTTAAACGTAACACTGAAGGACAATAAACTCTGTGTCTATGTATGAGGCGGTTGTCTCCAGCAGGGGCTTCCGACAAAAAAGATTGGATCGCTTTCATAAGTGATACATCTTGCTGCTTATTTTTTTTTTCTACTTTATTTTCAGAAAACAAATATGACTTCCTCCCTGCATCTGTGAACCTGCTCGCTGAAGCTCTGAAGCTGCTCTTCTGTCTGGTTATGTCAGTCAGAGTGATAGTAAGAGGTAAAAAACATCGCTTTCCTGGTATTTACTGGAGATGCACCGATCCAATATCGATATCTGAATCGATCCCGATATAGCAAAAAATTCCAAATGGGGTATCGGTGACAATGTTCCCGATCCATAAGGGCAGATCTATTCTGTCTAATTCTATGCTGTGTGCTCTGAGCAACATCATGCTTTATTATTTATTTCACATTATATGTAGAATTTCTGATTTCTCTTTCTGAAAATTTTGAAAGAATGTTTGTTGCAGTTTATTTTTTAGGTATTTGACCAACATAGTCAACCTGTTGTTTTTGTTTGTTTATTTATTCTACATTCACTGTTCTATTCCTGTTAGCTCTGACTGACGAAATTGAAGTTGTGTTGTTTCTTTATGTTGGACCAAGCCTGTGAAGCTTTTGGTGTATTTAAGTGTGCTATTCTGACGCAGAGTTATCAAATAACTGGTTAATTCAGTACATTTATGTTTTCTGCTGTGTATGTGGGTTCCCCCGCCATTTTTATCACTTTTCACTCTTCTTGTCACCTGATACATTTGATGAACGTGTCACTGTGACTGTAATTATATAAGTTTTATTGCAGTTGTTTCTACTTTTGTGCTCCATTTCAAGTCCAGAACATTTTGACAGTCTGACATTTTTTTCACTCATCATCTCTGTCACATATCTCATAGATTCATATTGTGGATGTGGTGTGTTTTTATTATGCTTGTTTATTCCAGTCTGTCTGGCTTGATTCTGCTTAGGGAGACTATAATCTGTCTGAGAACAGATTATAATCTAAAACTCACCATGTTTTCAGTTTTCAGCTAATTATTAGCCAGCAGGCTAGTTCTTATTACATTTGCTTGTTTGTTCTTTAAAGAACAAACAACAAGATTATTGTTGTTGTTTGAGTTAAAATAAGGGATGCACCAATCCACATTTTTCACTTCCGATATTAAGAGGTTTAGCATCGGCTGATACTGATCCAATACAGAAAAACATCGCTTTATTGACTCATTTTTTTTCAAGCACACATAAATGTACTAAATTACAAATTTATTTGCTAACTTTGCACCAGTACAGCATCTAAATTCACTAAACGCTTCACAAGTTTGGTTAAACATGAAAAAACATCACAACTTTAGTTTGTTCAGTCAGTGAAATGAAGAGTTTAAGATAGATAGATATAATGTGAAATTCATAATTATAAATTATATCACTTATACCACAAACCATAGAATTATACATAATAGATCTGCCCGTATGGATTGGAAGCATTGTTACTAACAATTTGAGTTTTTTTATTATATACATCCCGAAATGTAAAAAATATAGATGCAGCTCAATTTAAAAGTAAAAATGTTGCATTAAAAATTCATACCAGAATGCTGTGTGTATGCGCGTGTGCATGTGCGTGTGTCCTCAGAGGGACGATCATGCAGAGATCTGGGCTGCGGCTCCAGCTCCTCCTTCCTGATCTCCCTGAAGTGGGCCGTTCCGGCGTTCCTCTACTTTCTGGACAATCTCATCATCTTCTATGTGATGACCTATCTGCAGCCGGTGGGTAAACGGTCAGATCAGGATCCTCACCACACACTCTCAGGGCCTGACTTACACGGATGTGGGGCCCTGGGCTGGAGCCACTTTTGGTACCACATCCACTATAGGCAAATTTGTCCGCTATTAAAAATTACAGCACAACAATAGGTAGTCTCATGCATGAACTGATGCATGGTAGATTTAATACGTCCCCTTGAAATTCCTAAAATATGTTTAGGAAAAATATTTTTAGACATTTTTTTACTCCTAAAGAAATTACTATAACTTAATTTCCAAATACTTGAGGATTGTTTATATTTGTCAAATTTCCAGATTTGGAATAAAATTCAAATGGTTGTAGAATCATGTGATATGGTTCTACAACTTTTACATAAAGTACAATACAAAACATATTCATTTAAGCAAACATTTAAAAAGTGTTTGGTGACCCATAAACACAGCGCCCTGGGCTACTGTCCATGTAAACCCTTTCTAATGTCTGGCCCAACACACTGTCTTGGTTTGTCATTCTCCTCTGTGACCTGCAGTGACTGTGCTGTTTCTCTTGTTGTTCCAGGCCATGGCAGTGCTGTTCTCCAACTTTGTCATCTTGACCACAGCTGTTCTCTTTAGACTTGTTTTAAAGTAAGTGGCTCAACTCAGCATTTCCCAGTTCGTTCCTACTCTAAGATGTGAATATTAATGCAGAGACAAAAGGCATTCTTGCATTCATGCACTATTGGTGAAGTATGAAAGGTGTCTGCTTAGCCTTAAAAGTCTTAAATTAATGCCTGAATTCATTACAAAATGTAAGTTGTCAGGCAAAAGTAGTTGCTAGCATACCTTTGATAGCTAGCTAGCTGTTTTGCGCCTGTCATGCGTATTTGCAGCTTTATCACCATTTGACTGGACAACATTCATTTTTGCCACTGGCTCAGTTCTGTTCACATCCCCATATGTGGTTAGACACATTCTGTGCAAAAGAAAAAAACTCTTCAGCCAGGCACTATGGGGGATAAGGATATAGTTTCATATAAATCCGCTGCCAAGAGCCACAAACCGCAGAAATGTCTGTTTTTATTAGTATGATTGTAATACAGCAGAATCTTCCAATCATCCCTTATATTTATAGTTTTTTCTATCTTAAATTTCAAGCTGGCACTAAAAAGTTTTTAGTAAGTCTTAAATTTGACAGACTGAAACCTGCAGATACCCTGTAGTTAGCTAGCTAGATTCTTTGTGTCTATTATATCTAAGGGCAACTTTATTCAGAAACGACACAGTTTTGGTGGTCTGGTGTGGCTAAAGCTCCCTGGAAAACGATTTTATATAATCTGATATTTCCTTTTGCACATTTCTGTGAAACGGGTATTAAATTCCATTCATAAGAGCCTTAAAAAGGTCTGTAAAAGTCTTAAATTAGAGCTAATGAAGCCTGATCTTACCAACCTGCAGCATAAAGGGTGCTATAGATTTTTCTTAATCTTGTGTTGAGCATCTTCAGACTGACCAGCTGTCGTTCCAGTGGAATGAAACCATTATGATGGAAACCTTCAGCATCAGACGGACATGTTTGTTTTTTTTTTCTGTCAGGAGACGCCTGTCCTGGGTTCAGTGGGCTTCTTTAGTTATCCTCTTCCTGGCCATCGTCTCCTTGACTACGGGATCAGGGGGCAGCCAGAACTCCATAGCAGTGCCAGGCCTTCACTCCAACCCGCTCTCCACCCCGTCCAACTCCTGCATCCTCTACACCCAGCTGCTGGAGCAGATGAAAAACAGCAGGTAACTAGACTCTGATTCAATGCAGAATGTTTCACTGAAGAGGGACAAACGAGAAAGCATTTGATCGATTGGAAGGAAAAAAATATCTGAGCTTGAATTCAATTTAAAAAATATACTTTACTGATCCCACAGGGAGGTCAAATACAGAAGGCGGTTTTCCCAGATGGCTTAGGAAGCAGGACTGAATCACATGAAGTAACAACAATAGAGGAAAACAATAGTTCTATTCAATCTGCAGAGGAAATACACTTCAGTAGCAGCAAAACTAAAAACATTCACTGGTTGATCTCTGTTTCATTCAGATATGGCAGCCCTGGGTTTCCCTCAGCGTATTATAAGCCTGGAGGGCCACCAGGCTTTACTTGCGTCCCTCCCAGGCTAAGAGTCATTTGTTTATTTTTAATGGGAGTTTTAATACACCGGTAACATTGACAGTAGAGACAGATTAAGCAGGACACACCAATTGCACCATCCCTGCATCTGCCTGTTGGCTTCACACACTATTTAAAAATTACCATTCCTCCTTATGCAACTCAGAATTTTGTAACTTTTAAACATTTTCGAACATAAAAACCCCAAGAGCCCCCACCACCGGGCTTCTGAGGTGTTCTGAGGGAGACTCTGGAAGCCCTCATAGATTGACCAGTAAATGGATTGAGAAAAGACCCTAGAGAGCACGGGCTGCCGTCTCCAGAGCTTGTACTCCTGTGGTGAGGGTGTCATTGGTTGCTTGGCAGCGCCTCCGAGTCGTGGACGTCGTCTCTGCCCGGTCAGGCCTGGAGGGACCGGGTGGTGGAGAAGCTGCAGACTTTGGGCGTGGGACACGTCCTGCTGCTGCTTCAGTGCTTCATTTCCGCCATGGCCAACATCTACAACGAGAAGATCCTGAAAGAGGGAGACCAGCTCACAGAGAGCATCTTCATTCAGAACAGCAAACTGTGAGGAAACGCTGAAGCAGCAGGAACACAGTGTGTGTGTGTTGTGGTGTGTGTGTTGTGGTGGTCTCACCGGGCCGCCCGCTGTCTGCAGGTATGTGTTTGGTGTGGTGTTCAACGCTCTGACTCTGGCGCTCAGCAGCGAGGCGAGAGGACTCACCATCCACTGTGGCCTCCTCCATGGACACAACGTCTACTCTCTGGCCCTGGTGCTGGTCACTGGTGAGACCCGATGGGTGTTTCTGCTGCTGCTGCAGCGCTAACGAGCAGAGATACTGATCTGCCAGTGTCCAGAGATCCAATTCCGATTCTCCCTCCCTCCTCCTCAGCCGCTCTGGGCTTGTCTGTCGCCTTCATCCTGAAGTTCAGAGACAACATGTTCCACGTGTTGACGGGCCAGATCACCACCGTCCTGGTCACCGGCCTCTCCCTCTTCCTGTTCGACTTCCGGCCGTCGCTGGACTTCTTCCTGCAGGCGCCCATGGTCCTGCTGTCCATCTTCATCTACAACGCCAGCCGGCCCAGGGACCCCGAGTACAGCCTGCAGCAGGAGAAGCTGCGGGTCATCAACGGAGAGGTGTTCGAGAGGTCCAGAGGGGTAAGCAGCTCGCCTCAGGTCAGCAGGCGGCTCCACACTCAAACACTTTGAGCTGGAGCTTTTCACAACTGAGTGGAGTCTGAGCAATTAGCCACAAGAAACATACAGAGAAAAAAGTTTTACACCTTCATCAACATTTTTAGACACTTGTTTTAATCTCTTTCATTTACTAATTGTTTTAGAAATAATTTTTATCAATTGTAATTGTTTATTTAGTTTACTAGGCCTTCGTAACTCTTTGAGATCCCAGCATTAAAAAATGACGAAGAAGAAAAAAGCTTTTAAGAAAACAACATTATGTAAAAATGAACTTTTCTGAGCTTTACATCATGTTATAATGTATTCCTTCATTAAAAACATTTGTGGAGCGGTGCTTTGATTCTTTCATGCATGTTGAGAAATCCTTTAGTCTCCATGGCAACCATTCAGCTGTGCAAAACACCTGGGTGGACTCGCTTTAGAGACGAAGCTCCTCCTCTGAGCTGCAGTTTACAAGCTTCCATAATACAGGACAGCCCTCCCCCATTCAGGTCCTTCAGACTAGCCAGCAGCAATTAGCAAACACATGATGGAACTGAGCATCTACTGAGCTCATTATTGGAGCTCAGTAGATAATGTAAAAACATTACAAGATGGTAATGTTTTTACCATCTTCTCAATGAAAAGATGGTAAAAACATTGTTAAAGGGTTAATGGAGGAGCCATGTTGTGATGACTTCCTGAAGGCGGAGCTTCAGAAAGAGCAGGAGTTTCTTACAGTGACAGAGACCCAATTTAGTTATTTTTTCCTTTTCCCTCAATAGTTTATGCGCTGAACTGTACAGAATATATCAGATTAAAAAGGTAAAAGGTTTTGAAATGATTCATCAGGAAACCACTGCATAGTTTACGCCATGTGGATCTAAACACATCCTATCCTCTGTGTGTTCCTGTTCTGTTGCTGTAGGACGGCGAGGAGCTGGAGCTCCTCACCAAAACCAACACCGACAGCGAGTCTGACGAAGAGTCTCTGTAAAATCCAGAGTTCGGAGGATAAACCGCTGCTAAAGCTGCTCTGCACAGAAGTCTGAACGTCGTCACCCGGCAGGATCTCTGTCTGTTACATTTGAACTGAATAACGGCGCCGAATGCCAGGTTCTAATTCACGTTCTGAAACGTGCCTGTTTGTGCATGAATGCTGTTGTTGAGAGACTTAAAAAACCCCAAAAAAGAACAGCATTTAAGGATCATTAACAGGTTTTCTGCGTAAATATTCCAGTGATGCCTCCAGCTGTTGAGCCAATAATAAACTGGGATTGGGATCCTTTAAGACTTTGGACTTTTGACATATGGAAAAGTTATTTAATGATCTATGGTTTAATCCTGTAATGTACAGTATAGGTTTTAATCAGTTCATGCTGAGTGGAGTCATCGGTGGCTCTGCAGGGAATCATAAAAAGGAAAAAAAAAAAGGAAGCCAAAAACAGGAAGTAATGGAACAAAGTTCTATTTTTTTCATCAGACGGCCATCTTGCTTTGTTTGCCGGCCTAATGAAACCACATGTTATGTGGGTCTAAATGTGAAGAAGTGAAGGGGACTTGGTAGAACATCAAGTTTGTCCCACTTTTTACATGTTCTGTCTTGAATTTTCTGAATAATCAGCGTGTATATTGGGGTCGAAGGAGTGGAATTTGGATTTCTGCTGCATCAGTCTGGGACTCTTCTGTTCTCGCGATGTCACCAAATGATTAAGAATCAACTACTCGTTTTAAATTCTATTTTATTGTGCTATGAGTCCTCGAATGTTCAAATTCTCATTGTCAGTTTAATTAGAAATTAAGGACAAGCTGCCAATTTCACTTTGTTTCCAGTATTTGTTATGCTGAGGAGAGTGAATCTTTATCAATGCAGAAATAGGAGAATACTATTGCTGCAATGAGTTGGACAAAAAAAAGCTCATATACCAACAAAAGCACAAAAACGTTCCTGTTCCCACATATTTCCTGAAGTGAAAAATGAGGCAAAAGCGTTTTGAGTTCATCAAATCTCCGTGTGCGAATATGTGGAGCAGACCTCCACGTTTACGTCTCGTGTATATTTAATGGTGCGTCTGATCTGAGAGCATTCAGTGAATCGGCTTCAAATGTGCTGCAGCTTGAACACTAATATTCATTTGGTGGATTAAATTGTGAAATTCTATCAAGTGTATCTTTCTCTTAATATTCTTGATGCCTTTGAAATATGTATTCCATTTACTCTGAAATGTTTTTTTATTAATAAAAGAAAGTTGCTGAAGCACAGTGGGATTTTTGTGTTAATTCTTTATCTAAAAGAAAAAAGAATCAGTTTGAAGAACAAACAAAATAATCTTCTCAACCCGGGTTCATAATTAGATCAACTATTTTAAGCATTTTAATTGGCTCAGTTTTAATACATGTCTTTCAGATTTTCCCTTTAGCGCTTTACCAAATCAAGCCAGTAGGGGGCGGTACTACTTAAGACATTATTGCTGGGTGCACAGCTCACTCAGAAAAGTTCAAATTAGTCACTAAATGATTAAGTTTCATTTCCTTCAATTGCTCTTTCGGTGTATAAAGACTTCAGTTGTTTTTCTGGTATATAAATGTATCCCTCTCTCCTCAATATTTATATTACTGAAGCGATACAAATCAGTTAGGATCCTACTTTTACATTATAAAACCGGCTTTTAAACCAAGTTGCTCTGAACCAGGCAGTAAAAATCTGAAGTGACTCGGCTAAACACGGTCCAAAACATCCACAAACCCTTTTTCCTGCCCTGTACTTTACAGTTGGGATTGTTATCTCTGGTCATTATGGCCAAACTATTTGTTTTCATTTGAGTTCTGTCAGATCACAGGACACAAGATTGAGGCTTTTCTTAAATCTGTTTATGTTTTTTGGTTGAACGGCTTCCTCTTTGATGGCTAGGTTTAGGTAAAAGTTTCGTCTCACTGCCGGTGGATACTGAAGCTCTCTTTCCAGCATCCTCACAAGGTCACGTGTAAACGTGTTTGATGTAAACACGTTTACATCAAACACATTTGTTTTCATAATTCCTATTCGCGCAGTTATGTGGTCAACGGACCCTCAGTCAGTGTTGGTGAATGTCAGGTAATCCTGCGTGTGAGTGAAGATGTGTTTTGTACAAGTCATTCAGTTTACTGCACCAGTGGTAAAAACATTTTTATTCATCATATTTGCTAGCGTAATATAAATAGGAACATTGTAGAGCAACGTAGACTTTACAGAAGGAAAATGTCGTAACAGACTTGAACAAAGGTCGGTAATTGCACTTTAGATGCCACAGATGTCCAATAAATACAAATTCAAGCTCATTATCTACAAAAAAAAAAAAAAAAAAAAAAAAAGATTTGTCCTGAAAATATGAAAATGTAACTTCGACAAAGCAAGTAAAGGTGGTAGGTGATTATACACGCTTGATGCTGGAAAGTGACAAATGCAACAACAAAAAAAAAACCCTCCAAATAAAAGCCCATGACCTGGTGGTACGATGTGCTGTACAGGATTGAAGTGAGTAGGTGAAGTGAGCTCAGCAGTTTCCTTTAAGTGCTACAAAATATTTCAAAAGACTACATCCCTGACTACCGTGTGTAGGATGGCTATAAAACTTCATGAGAGGATATCAGAGGACCAGTTAACACGATTGTCGTTCATCGGCTTAATATCCGTAACCCTGGTGGTAGCCTTCCTGGTAACCGTGTTCATAGCCGTGCTGATGGTAGCCGTATCCGCCGTACTCGTCTTCCGGGCAGCGCATGCCGAGCGACTGCTGGATGGCCATCTCCTGCCTGCGAAGCTGCATGGAGTCCACCAGGTCGTAGATGATAGCCATGGACCACATGGGCGAAGGGTACCAGGACTTCACGTTGCCGTCTTTCCCCACAAGCAGCATGGAGAAGTATTCCGGGCTGATTTGGAAGTAGTTCCTCATGTCCTTCACCAGGGTGGCGGAGAGCCCTTCACGCTCCACTGTAGCACTGCCTGGGCAGAGGAAACGTCCAACGGAGAGTTAGACGGCATCTGGAGGAAGATTTCTTTCAACAGAGCAGAGTCCAAACACATCGTTTATCTTTAGATTTACACTTTTCAGACTCCTGAAAAATGTAAATCAGACTTCTAGACTCTATTCTCCTCAAGGGGGAATTCTTGACCACAAGCCGCTGCACTCCCATCACTAAGTAGACAATGACGACCAACAACCATGTAAACATAACGTATCACCATTGCACAGCTCATTCTTGAGCACGGCTACAACTGTGAGCATCAGAAGTTTCCCTTTAAGATTTTACATTAGTAGCACTTTGTACCCTCTCAGTTTTGTTCCACTGACCTGTTCTGTCTTGGAGCACATCAGTGTGACTCATCCAGTGTGTGCTAACTGAGAGTAATGGTGGGGATCAAGTGTGGCCCGTTGAGGGCCGGTTTCTCCTCCAGACCATCTGGAATCAGTTTATCAGACACCATAGGCTCCACGCCCAGGTACACTTTCACTAATCATCGATTTAAGTCAACGCATTCTGTGGCAGATCTGGTTCTGTGTTTGGTATCATCATCATTACCCTGTTGAGGGAGCCGTAAAACAGAGAGTCTCGCATTTAGCGTGCAAAAAACCTTTCCCAGTTGTGTTGCCTTAAATTTCAAGTTTCCAATGAATCAACTGAGAGCTGCTGTATATAAAACATCGCGCACTTTTCTAGAATCCCTGCTCTCTCAATGTGCTTTTGTGCAGCATTTCACGCATTCTCTCTCTCTTTCTCTCTCTCTTTCAAGACAAAAAATCAGATCCAAAGTCATCCTTAATGTGGTGCGAGCTTCACTTGTTAGACTGTCAGCCTCCCAGCAGGGGGTCGTCAACTATTCTCATAAACTCTTTCAGAACTGAAGTATTATGGAGGTGAATGTGAGACCAGCTGTCAAAGAGATGAAGCTCCATCCAAACTGAGCTCCAAATCGTGGCTCCTCTCACAGAGACAATTTTGCTCAAAAAAACCTTTTTGCTTTTTTTTTTTTTTGAGCGCAAAAGTTTTGTTTTTTTTTGCAGGCCAGCTTCTGTACACAGCTGCTTAATGGTTTGAGTTCAAGTCCATTTAAGCATTTGAAGATTAATTTAAGAACAATTGAATCTATACAATTGGAAAAGCCTTGAGTCACAAATTTAGCAGAAATATTACAATGATGAAATCTGACTGGCTGTTGGTATAAAACCTCCAAAGCCTGATATTTTGGAAAGTCGTGCCTAAATATTTTCAGTGATTGTTATTCAGTATAATCCCTGTTTATTCCAATATGCAATATTCGGCTAAATTTGGTGTTTCAAGGGCCCATTGAAACATTTATGAAATTATTACAGAAGTCTATTATTTCTGCAAAAATGATTTGCATTAGCAACTGAGTGAGTTTCTGTCAAATAATGTGAATTTTCCCGTATCTTTATTAGTTTCTGTGGATGAGGATTGTACTATACCATACCCCGCAACGACAAAAGCACACGAGGACCATGCTGTTATGAAAATGTCCTTTTAAACCACAAAGTTCTCACCGTTGATGGGATAAAGTTCCAGGACTCCGCCCATGTCTGGCAGCTCGGTACCAACCAGCTTCAGGACGGCGATGTGCCTCAGGCCTGAAACATCACGGCAAACACAGCACCCGTAAATGCAACATAAGGACAGGGAGGAGCTGCATCCAGCTGTGTCATGTTCATCCGCCTCTCTGCTGATGCGAACCGGCGCAACGAAACCCCAGAAAACCGCCGGCCTTTATGTGGAGGGAGGAGGAGAACTCGGAGGTGGTCCGGAAAAATCCTGCCAGCAAATTGTTTCCTCTAAAGTGGGAGAGAATGCTGGCTTCACTTGGTGAGCGCCAACGCTAAACAGGATGAAACCTCCCAGGAGAGGTGGAGGTGGTCTGGAGGGGGGGTGCGGGATCGGGGTGGGGTTTGGGGGAAAGAGAAACGCTCCGGGTTCCCACAAGGCCAAGAACAACACACGAGGAAGGAAAAAGTCCAATTTTTCTCCATCTCTGATTAATGAATTACTTGTCCAGATATTTGATAGATTAATCAATAACTAAAGTCATTGGTAGTTGCAGTCCCAAATTCTTCATTATGAAGTTTCAGTCCATTTTTACAAGTACAAAAATGAGCGGCAGGACATTTTATACCCACCATATTATATTATACTCACCCAGCTGTCATCTACTGATACTCTACCGAAAGAAGTCATTGCCACGGTAACATAAGAAATAAAATCTACTAAGCGTCACGTTGGGTCTGATCACTGACCCAAACAGGGATCAGAACCAAAAGCGACATGGAAAACTTACGAAAACTCCACACAAACAAACTGCATTTCACAGAAGATTCTGGATTTTTGTTTTGTTTTTTTTTTTAGGCCTTTTTATCTTTACGCTTAATCAAATTATACTGAAGCACCAAAATAAATATAACAGTATAGAATGGTTCCTACAGTGGTATTGTTAATGGGCCCTTCCAGACTCTTTGCCTCAGTAAAAACTGTTTTATTCTAACGGACCTTTGGTTCTAAATATAACTATAGAAATATCCCCCACAATAAATTCTTCAGGTTGTGCAGGAGTTCTGTTTGGATGGTCCTGAAAATTAACAGTAGTAAAAGTAATAAAAGTGATCAAAGAATTGATGTTCTGGCTCCACTCATGTATCATAGAAATAATTTGGAAAAAAAAAAGAGAACGTCGAGGGTTAATGACGCCACTCTTAAATTTTCACGAGAGTTGAAGCGACCAGGATGTGAAACCCTGAATCTCTGTTCTTGCAGACAAGTGGATCTATCCAAGGGTCTGTCCGGTTTACATTCATCAGCCGTATTTCTGCCAGACCTGTCGACATTGTTCACGTTCGCAAAGGTCTGACATAAACGGCAGTAATAACTTTTAAACAGCAGTGGAAAGGTTGAGCAGCGGGGGTTCAGGACTCCTGCCAGAGGAAGGGAGGTGGGGGAAAAAAAAAAAAAAAAGAAGACTTGTAAGCATTAGAGAAAAGGAGAGAACATCTCTGTGCCAATTTCATCATCTGGGACCCTGCTGCAAGCCAATATGTTAACACACACACAAGCACACACACATTGCACACATCCACCAGAAATATGGGCTTCATATCTGAGATTTACAGCAAACAGAAACAGGTTTGTGTCGTTCATTTTTCCACACATGAGGAATTTATTTGTATATCGATCAAAATCCACAACGCTCTGGCAGAGTGTGACCACACACGTCGCTGGATGACTTAAATCATACCAGGAAGCAAGAAAGCGTTTTTGATTAAATGTCACCATTTGGATTTGATAAACAACCTCATTGTTTTTATTTGAGCGGATCGACGAGCTTGCAGAACCCTACAAGACGTGTCCATAAACTGTAGCATTTTTAACAACTTAACGTTGCGTGCTGCTAAAGGAATGCGGCCAAGAAAAGACAGGTTGAAGCAGACCAAGTGTTGTGATTATATTGCTGTGGATGTGAGTGCATCCGCGGAAGAAAATAAACGTTTGAATTTAATCTCGGCCTTTGATTTTTCCCTCTGAATGCACAGATCGTACACAGGAGCTGGAAACGCTAACAGCTAGCAAACGTGGCGGGACACTAAAGAAACTCTTTATTGGTGTTGGTTCACTGCAGTCCATTATGACTAGGAAACACTCTTCAGCGCATGCCAGTCGCTCTGGGGACGTAAACCGTCTGATTTCAGCACAAAATTGGAATTGAGCATCAAGACATGCTGTGTGGCCGTAGCCATAGTTACCACTTGTTCAAGTCAGGAAAGAAAAATGACTGACAAACACTCGTAACGTCGTGCGCATTTTTTTTTCTATCTTCTGACACGCTTGTTGTGCAGGCAAAGCTATGGAGCTAAATTAGGGCCAGGAAGTTTGTTTGAAAGAAAGAAGAAATTCAAACTGGAAAAAAAAAAAAAAAAGATTTGAAATTGAAAGATAATCTTGAAATTTAAAAAAAGAAAAAAGTTTATGAAGTTTTGAAACTGAATAAAAGTGTTGTGAAACAGAAAAAATTGAAAGTGAAAACATAGATTTGAATGTTTTAAAAAAATATCCTGAAACTGAAAAATGAATGTTCAAAACTACTTTTCAGATTCAAGGGTTATTTTTCCCTTTGAACAGACTTTATGGCCCCTTTTTAGCTCCATATAAACTATATTTGGAGGTTCTGATTGTTTTTTCCTCCTTGGACTGTTTCGACCATAAACTCGTGAGCTGACCTCAGAGCGCTGAGCGAACTGGTCAGACCCAGCTTGCTGACGCGACGGGTTGCTTTCGGACGGCTCACCCAGATTGCACGCCTGGCTGCTCAGGGCGTACAGCTGCTGCTGATAGGACCACTCCTCGTCGCTGGGGGCGGAGATGATGAACAGCCGACGTCTCCATCTGAACCTGCAATCAAGGGAAATTTCCGCCTGAATCTAAGTGACAGTTTGGTGCCGCAGTGAAAGCTCGGTGCCAAGACAAGCAGTTTATGCATGTACTCTGCATATTCCCATACAATTACTTCCAGAAAGGCGACAACCCCAAATTATGGTTGCAAACCTGCCACATCACAGCAGCGGGGGAAACCAACGTTCTCCACGGTCGCCATGGGAACAAAAGGAGGCCTTTCTGCTGCAGGCGTCTCGCGAAAATATGTGACAGCATTTTATTCAGCCTTGACAAACTGCAGGGGTTTGTGCCACTTTTAACGTCTGCAGGACGCGTACAGACAGGCAGCTGCTCTCTGCCGTGTTCTGACCAAAGCAACTAAAAAAAGTCTGATTCCTCTTGTTGCTCAGAGAGACAACAGGAGCAACATGAGCTGACCACGTTCAACTTCTTAGACCAACTTTCTTTGCGTCTTATCTGTGCGTCTGGATCATGAACTGATCAACGCGGTTAAAGCTGATGCAGCAACAGTCATAAATAAAGTTTTTATTTCTATGTTTGACATTTCTTTTTCCATTCTCCCACATGACTTTGGATGAAAACTTATTCACTTCTAATAAATAAATCATAGTCAAGTTATTTCTTTCATGAGAATAGTATGAACTCCTACGACTGCCCTTTGACCTGAGCTGCATTTGGAGTGTGGCTAAACATTTTTATTCTTCATCTAGATCTAGATTTGTGTGTGCGTGTCTGTGTGTGTGTCTGTGTGTGTGTGGGCGTGTGTGTGTGTGTGTGTGTGCGTGTGCATGTGTGTGTGTGTGTCATAGGCACAGAGTCTGAATGTTTTCTGTTTCAAACAAGAGCTTCTGCATCCATCTGGGTCAGTATTACCTTGAAGTGTCCCTCTTGGCTGTGGAGTGCCTCAGGGCTCTGCTTCAGAGATCATGTCTCTTCATTTTCTTTTCTAATGCTTGGAGCGATATCAAGAAAAATGTGACCTTTCGTGATATCGGGGAAGCAGATCATATACCGGTCCAGCAGGTCAGTTCACGCCAGTAGTTCTGTTTAGATTCAGTTTAAGACAGAAGTGTCTAAAACAGGGACCTCCAACCTTTGTCCTCAAGACTGTCCATGCTTCTGGTTTTAGATGTTGTCAACTGAATTACCCCCACAGGCTTGGATAGGTGACTCTTCACCCTTAGAGATATCTGCAGATCAGCTGGCATCAATCTCTTCATGCTCATTTCAGAGCTGTCTACAATTTTCAGGCATCACCATCTAACCAGAGGTAAGACACATGATTGTTCTACCCTTGTTTTGATTGACATTTGATTGACTTTTTATAGCACAATCAAGCAGTCGTTACCTTCAGTTGTTATAAAAAGACTAAATATCTCAAATGTAACTTTGTAATTTGATGGCATACGAATTGGGCCTCTGTCTCTTTAAGAAACTCCTGCGCTTTCTGAAACTTCAGGAAGTCACCACAACATGGCTCATCTATTAACCTTTAGCAGCGTCTTTACCAGAGTTGCACTGAGAAGTAGCTCTTGCAAAAGAGCTCAGCTGATGTTCCACCAGGTGTTTGCTAATTGCTGCTGCCTAGCAACAATTAGCGTGACGTAAAGCTCAAAAAAGTCGATTTTTACTCAGTTCTGCCCTTTTAAGCCTGGGAGGTAATTGCTTTTTCACACTGCGGCATGTCGGTTAGGACAGATTTTATCACCCAATGAATCAGAAGCAGATGGAATCTGTAAAACGGTTACACGGTGCTCTCTGCGTTGTCGAGTCCCACCTGGACAGGAAGTTTTCCAGAGACCGGGGTTTGTCCTCTTTCTTACAGACGACTCCGTCTCTCTTCTGCTGCTCCATCTCCCGGATTCGGGAGGAGAAGGTGTCAATGTAGTCAAACACCGCCTTCATGGCGATGGGGACCTCATAGGACTGCTGCTTAAAAAGAAAAAAAAAAAAAACAGAAGACATACACAAAAATGAGAAAGTTAGATGTCAAATCTATGAAATAAAACATGGTTTCTAAGGCCGGTTGAGAAATGGGAAGTGTGTTTGCAGGCACGTGCAGAGGGGGGGGGGGGATCAGAGGGGGCTGAGCCCCTGCTGCGACGTCACAACGCCAACTAGAGGAACGAGAGGAAACAGAACGCAAGTTGAAAAGAGAAAAGGAGAAGGAGGCTGCGAAAAGGCAACATTACAAGTTCATGAAGAAGAAGACTACTTTTTAGTTAAGCAAGAAAGCGTCACTCCGAATCCTGCAAACACACAGCCAACTGAGTTGAAGAGCTCTGCTAATCAACCCACACAACCACCACCACAGCTAGACGTCGTTCACGAGATTTAACAGGTGAGCTTATGAAGCTTTTGGCAGAAGCTCTGTCAGCTAATAGGCTACCGATTCCAGAGCCCTCAGCATTTAGTGAGGATCCACTTACGTTCAAACATTGGAAAGCATCTTTTCAGACTCTAATAGAGAGAAAGAGCCATTCCCATTGCAGAAAATATATTTTTCTCACAGAAGCTATTTTCTGATTGGCTCTGAAGATTCCTATATGGCTTCATGGAATATGCTTAACGAACATTATGGAGAGAGTCTTTTGTTATTGCTGAGGCCTTTAGGGACAAGTTGCACACATGGCCAAAGCTCCAAGGTAAAGACAGTGCAGAGTTAGGAAAGTTTGTGGATTTCTTACAAAGCTGTCGATCTGCAATGATTACCAATGAGAACCTGAACATCCTCAATGATGGAATAGAGGATCAAAGACTTGCTGCTGAACTGTTCCAGTTACTTTGTAACATTCCTGTCAATGGAGGCGAGAATTGCATGCAATCCCGTCACATCGAATCAAGCTATAAGACGTGTGTGTTTGTGACTTTGCAGTGGACTTTGCCACCTTCCAGACGTTCTTCCCTGCAACTCCTGCAAAGCAGCGAAAACACAGGCGATCTGGCGAAGGACAACACGTGCGTGGAAAGAAAACGCGAGCGACTCTCGCGCCTCCGCGGCGCGGCCCGCTCTCCTTCGCACCTTCCTCTGTCTCGCTCTGTCTCCCTCGCACGCCCACGGCCGCGTACGCTCACAGGCAGCCCTGTCTCTGCCTCTGTCAGCAGAGGATGCGAACACAGGCCCTCTTTGATGGGTCTGTCCAAAAACAGCCAGCTGGTTTACTCTGGCACACACACACACATCCACACACACACACACACACGCAGCTGCTGAGCAAATGTCGTGCTGTGTGAATTAAAACAGTGTGTGAGTGGAGCTACTGTGTGAGGCCAGGTCACCTTCAAAGAGCAAAGCGGGGAAATAGAAGCTGACGGCAGATGAGCGGCGAACATGATGACTGAGAACGTTCACACATCCACAACTGTTCTCACTTTTCCAAGTTACAACTTCAAACTAAAACGCATCGATCAACCAGTCGAGTTTATTTGCCGAGCCTGTTTTATGAACGCAGCACGTCATAAAAAAAACACAATTTGAAAAACATCAAGTAGTCAACAGTTGCGAAAACCAATAAGAAAAAGTCCTAATGTTGTGAGGAAAACGTTTGAGAGGAGGTTGAAATAATGCGAGAGTAAAGTCATAACGGTACGAAAACAAAATCCTAACACCAGAGTAAAGTCATGGTGATATGAGATTAAACTCAAACGACGCAAATTCACAGAAAGTAGAAAGAAAAAAAAAAATCAACACTTAACACTAAGACCATGATGTCATTATACTGAGAGAGACGTTACGGCAGTAATCGATCCAATCCTTTCCTGTCAAGAAACTCATCGATGCATCAGATTAAAATTCACATTCAAAGTAGAAATTTCCACTTAAGAAAAAAAAATCATCCTAAAATTGGATTGTGTTAATCTGCTCTCAGGTTGTTTCCTGTCATGCCATGTTGGAGTGTCTAAGCTGAAGAAAACATGAAGATAGAAAACAGGTTTCATTTGAAACCTTTAAATATTACGCAGGTTATGATGCAAAATTGACAATATTTACAGTAGATCTTGTGACGGTTTCAGGCTGAACATTCAGCTTCTGATCTGCAGAAGTTATTCACTGAGTTGAACAGAAGAACATCCTCCATGATGTTGCTGTGGAAACAGCCTGCCGTCCGCCTGCTGCTGGCAGGTTCCCAGCAGAGCGGCTTCTCACCTGGACTCTCATGTCGGTGTCGGTGAGGACCATGTAGAACTCGTCGTACGTCATCCCGAACTCCTTCCTCAGCTCTGTGATCAGCTCCTGGTTGACCAGGTCCTCCTGGCGAAGACCCTTCATGGGTTTGTCATTCTCTGAAGATCGAGATGACAGATGCTGTGAGCATGGTGCGTTCAAAGAACGCCCCCCCCCTCCCCCCCGCGCGCTCCTCTTCACATTTTGCCACATTACAGCCACTTCACTGAATTTTATTGGACTTTAACGGGACAGATGGAGACAGTTCAAAATGGTCTTCACAGATACGTCTGAAAGGTGTGGCATTCACTTGTGCCCGTCTGGTCCGGTATTTTTCCAAATAGGGGAGTTTTGAAAACTCATCGTTCCTCTTTGTGTTGGTCCATCACATGAAATCCCAATTAAATATATCGAAGTTTGTGACAAACTGAAAACGTGAAAGCGGCGTCAACACTTTTCAGGCTGCAGATGTCAAATGCCTCGGCATTTCGACGCTTCCCGAAACACGAGAACATCTCCCACTGCCGAGTTTAAGACAAAGTTGCAGTAAAGGATGTGTCTGCCTGCAGCGGCCAGATGGGAGGCTGCGGCGTAAATCACACGCTAACTCCACAGAGAGCGGCTTTCATTCAGTGGGATCCGTCTGGATTAGATGAAGAGGACCGCCTCTGGCATGCTGCGGGCCTGCGGAGTAAAATAAAGGCCTCTAATCAGCCGTCCCGACCCAGATGTGCGCATGAGACAAGAGACCGCAGAGCGGCGTGTCTCTGATGACTGGCTGCACCGCTCTCTGTTGGGTGGTGAGCAATCCCAACAGGAGTCCAGACTCTCTGGACCGAAGTCCAGGGGACACACACCTAAAGACCAGGCTGTGCATGTGTGTGTGTGTGTGTGTGTGTGTGTGTGTGTGTGTGTGCGTGTATGTGTGTGTGTGTGTCCCCAAAACACTAAATCTTACCAAGTATTTCTGCTCCAGTTTCCAGAGCAAATATATAAGTACACTTGAAATAAGACAACTTTTCAGCTAGAAATGAGCTGCATTTCAAATGACTTTGTGATATTTCGAAAATAAAGGCGCTCAATGGAAACATTGAAAAAGCTTTTGTTTTTTTTTGTTTTTTGTTTTTGATGAAAAGGCTATTAGGTTGAGGTGGTTTGTTTTGACCACATCAAAATTGGTGTACTTAAAACTGCAATGGAAACACTTTTTTTTTGGGAGGATCGTGATCTGGGACGCTCTTCATGACGAAACACGTGAAAAAATCAGCAGTTTTTCCAAACAAACAGAATATAAGTTGAGCAATGCTGTTGGGTGCAGATAATGTTAGCTAATTAGCTTTGTTCCATTATATAACTGAACGAAAAAGAATCGGCTTAATGGAAACGTGCCAATTAAAAAAACAACAAAAAAACAAGTTATTCAATAAAAAGTTTTTGCGTTTCAATGAAGTGGTTTTTTTCAGCCTCATTGAAATTTGTGTATTTCGTATGACTGCAACAGAAACACTGTTTTCACATCACACCAGTCACATGATCAACAACCAGAAGTTACTACTGGTAACCAGAAGTAACAGGAAGTGCTAGGATGATGACGGCACAGCATGTTTTTTTTCATGACGTATTGAATGAGCAGACATATATGTGTGATTTTAATCGGGTTTCTTATTTGATGGAAGCAAGAACATTTGCTTTGTTTTTACATTGGTAGAATATTGACAAAGATTTGTGCACATTTGAAATGGGAAAGCAGCTAAAGAAGCTTGTTTTAAAACTAGCTGCTATATCTTGTTCCAAAATTACTTGTGAGTTGGTTTCATCTTATTTTTACAGTGTTTGTACTAAAAACTAGGAACATAAGGCCTCAGATGTTAGACCACCATGCCTTACGTCTGGTTTTTATCTTGACATTTTAAAAACATTGAAAGGGGATTTTTTTTTCTTTCTTTCCAAAAATAGCTGCATGACCAGATGTAAGCCTTGAGAACACGGCCGGTCCAAAACAACACGGGGACAATCCGGGCTGGGAGTGGAAGGAGGGAACGTGCGGCTGAGCTGAATCAGCGGTGGGGGCGGAGGGATGATGTGAGCTCCTTCCATCTGGATGAAAACCTCGCCGACGCAAGGAGAGACGGACTCGTAAAGTGGCTTCGCTCCTCGTGAAACAAACGCAGAGCGACCGACTCCGAGGGTTTGGGACGACTGGGGTTTCCCAAGCTCCAGTGACACAGCACACCCCTCCAAACCGGCTTTCATCGGTTTTCCACCTCAAAACAAAGTGGGATCGTTTATGAGATGCTTGGCGTTACGCCGCTGTGAGGGTTTCTGGCATGGGAAAGCTGGTTGGTTCGCTCCACAGGACCCAGATAACCTGCTGTTTGGCTGTGATTGGATCACTGACGCTGGGCTCGGCTCACTTCTAACTTCTGGACTTGACACAGTTGTTGAAACCCGTCTACCAAAGTCTCACACTGTTAGTTAAAGTTCATATAGAAGCTGTGTGACTCGCTGTTAAATATGCAGTTCCACAGCCTGACATAATACCCTGAAGTAAAATCTAGCAGTTAACTTCAAAGGTCAACTAATTACAATCAGGATCCCATTTAGAAGAGCTCACCGATCTGATAGTGGTCAATCTTCATGGTGGAGTTGGTGAGGGAGCCAAAGATGGTGATGATGGAAATTTTCCTGATGGCCATCTCACACACCGACTCCAGGTACTCGTCCCTCTGCTGGACATACATTCTGTTCTCCTCACTGGGGGAGGTGATCAGCTGGGGGGGACAGATCAGGTCAGGGTAACATGAAAGTGCCATAAAACACATGCAGCCTTGTGCTGCAGAGGAGATGTTTACATTCACCTGTATGAAGTGGGAGAACGTTTTTCCCACCCTGCTGAGAGCAGGGCTGCGATAAGGAATCCGTACTGGATACCAAACGGAGACGTGTAGTCTGCTAGCACTCTGCTGTGCAGCCCGGGCTGAAGCAGGAGGATTTATGGACACACTCTGGAGCAATTGTGAAGCTATAGAACTTCAGAAGTGCTGTTTGTTGAATTTCTTCAATCTTACTATATATCTGTTATCTTTGTCTAATGTTTAAACTTACAGAGAACGTTTATTTACAGCCATGTTGTCCAGTTTCATAATTATGTTGTCTTCAGATGTTGACTTAAAAAGCTTGACTTTCAAAATTTGAATGTTATTGAACTCCTTGAAATTGGGCCTCTGTCTCTTTAAGAAACTCCTGCTCCTTTTGAAACTCCGCCCTCAGGAAGTCATCACAACATGGCTCCACTAATAACCTTTTAACAATGTTTTTACCATCTTGTCACTGAGAAGTATCTCCTATAATGAGCTGAGCAAATGCTCAGTTCCACCATCAGTTTGCTGATTGTACATCCATTGTCTTAACCTCGGTATAATAAAAGAAAACCTGCAACAAATGAAAACAATCACATATAGCGACAAATCCACGCACTTGCATGTTGTATGATTTTTCCACTCAGAGTGAAACAGCAGCTCAGATAAAAGCGTAACGGCTCAAACTCCAAATGGCCGTCATGGTCAGTGGATGCTGACGTTTGTCACTTGCTGACTCACCACAGGGATTTAATCACAGGGCTACTCGTGGCTATTAAATGAATTTTGGACGTGAATTTAAGCTTACTTTGTTTTCTCTTGGCAAATGGGACATCAGCAGTGGGAGTTAACAGAGAAGGCCCAAAGATGTTGAAAAACAGATTCATGTCAGGTAGCAATATGTTTATGGACATAGAGTAATATCTATGTGCAATATGTTCCCCTGTCATTAGGGCCTGAAGGGGAGGTAATGTACTATTACTGGACTGTAAATGTTGTGTCATGCTCTCACCAGCAGCCGCCTCCTGTTCTCAAAGTAGTCCAGGAAGGAGGCCAGCGCGCCCTTGGGAGGGGGCGTTGGCTTCTTTGTGGGTTTCGGGTATTCCTGCTTTTCTGGGTACTTTGTCGGCTTCTTTCCATTTTTCCTCTTCTCCTCTTTCCGGGCTTTCTCTCCTCTCCTGTCAGGTTTCTTGATGTTTTTCATGCCATTCTTTCTCTTCTTCTTGTCGAGCTTGCCTTTGGCTTTTTTGGTCGGACTGGCATCCGGGACAGATTCCGTCTCCTCTGGTTCGCTCGGAATCGGCTGGCCGCGTTCGTAGTTGTCCTCGTAGTCTTTAGGTGACAACTGTAGATGAAATCATGCTGTTACCATGACGATAACCGTAACGATAGTTTACCCAGTTTGAGGTTGAAAAAAAATCAAAAGTCCACCCAGAACTTGAGCAAAGCATGGATAGTGACGGTACCCAACATAGCGGATCAATTAGATCTGATCACCTTCTATTTATTCACATTAGCTTAATGGTCTGAATATGTCCTCGATCACTTTAAAAGCCTGCCTACAGTCAATTGATGTTTATCAATTGGCAAATCTCAATCCAATCAATCATCTGTGGGACACTCTGGTCAAATAAGGTGAATCCAACTTACAATACTTAAAGGATTTGCTCCAAAACCACCTTCAGGGGTTTAGTGGAGGTTATATCTCAGCAGGTCATAGTCGCTCTGCATAATAGCAACACGCTTCCTGAGACAGACAGAGCCAACTACACTGTTAGAAATCTATTCGAATTGATACTAAACAAATTAAAACAATATGTATCACCAGTTTTTCAGAACACATGAGTTTGGCGCATGCTTAATAACTATCTCCATAATCTATGCACCGTGTTCCAAATTATTATGCAAATTGGATTAAAGTGTCATAAAGATAAAAATTTTTGTTGTGCTATTTAAGTTATAGATTTATATATATATATTTATAGATGGCATTGTGTGTCAGGGCTCTTTAATCACTATAATTAATTTCAGAGCTGGTTGATTAGTTTGTCTGGTGAGCTCAATTAAAGGAAATCTACTTAATAAGGATGTTCCACATCATTAAGCAGGCCACAGGTTTCAAGCAGTATGACAGAGAGAGAAAGGATCTCTGCTGATGAAAATCATCAGATAGTGTAGTGCCGTATGACAAGGTATGAAAACATTAGATATTTCATGAAAACTGAATGTGTGAAAATGACGTCAGCAAAGAATATGAACTTTCTGACTGATCACTTTCTTTCATGGTCCAAAATGAAAAGCCAGACCTTCAGTAGCAAAATCATCTTCATACATGACATTGAATGCTGCAAGGAATACCACTGTGTCATCAGCTGTTATGGGCGTAAGAGGGGAGAAACTCATGGTGTGGTCACCATCCACCTCTGACCTCTGACCCTATTGAGAACCTTTAGAGTTTCCTCAAGCAGGAGATCTGAGGGTGGAATGCAGTTCATATCAAGCAGCAGCTCTGGGAAGATTTTCTGACATCCTGCAAAGAAATTCAAGCAGAAACTTTCCACAAACTCACAAGTTGAATGGATCAAGAATTGAGAGGGTGAAAGCAAAGCAGGTCCAATGTTAACATGCAACTCTGTCTGTTAAGATGTTTTGGATTGAAAAAGCTTTTGATTTTAGTACATGTCACCACTTAATGCTGCACATTTATAATCCATGAAATGTTTAGAATATCTGCAGTGCGTTTTGAGTTTTTTATTTTTGAAAAAAAAATACTGTTCTCACGGGGAGCTTCGTTCAGTAACATTTGATTTATACTGTAATAGTTCATGACTTGAAAATTATACTGAGCATCATTTGCATTGACCCCTTAAGAAAATCTGAGAAAACATCATTTGGATAATAATTTGCAACATGGTGTAAAGATAGAAAGGAAACTGCTGTTAATGGTTCAAGTGCCTGGAGGAACCGAGGGGTGGACGGACAAAATTGTAATCCATAGCACAAAATGAGCTTACGAACCCGAAGAGAGGCGAAAGGATGTGGAACAATTAACCTGTTGCTAACAACGGCAGCGTTACCTTCTCTGCCTCGTTCTTCTTGGCGGACTTGGTCTTGGTGGGTTTGCGTGGAACGGGCACCAGCTTGTGGCCGTGAGAGTCTCTGTTGTCCTTGTCGGTGCGGTTGTCTCCGGTCGGGGTGGTTTTAGCCGGGTGCCTCTCGCTGTGGTTGTCATCGTAAGGAACAGCTGTCGTTCTGGAAGGCGGGAGCCACACGGCTGTAGTCTGGGGTCTGGTCGGTCTCTGGGTGGTGGTGGGTCTTCTCGTGGTGGTGGTGGTGGTGGTGGTGGTGGTTCTTCTGGTTGTAGCTTTGGTTGTGGTGGTGGTTGTGGGTCTGGTTGTGGGTCTGGTTGTGGTTGGTGTTGGTGCTGTCGTGGGCCGTGTGGTGGTGGTGGTGGTGGTCGTTGTAGCAGCTGTGGTTGAGATCCTTGTGGGCTTTCGAGGGAACTTCACTGGTTTTCTCTCTGCGGGAGGATCAGGAGCTGTTCGACAGATAAACTTTAACTTCAGGAAAATATTCACGGTGCACATTTCATATGCGAAAAGTTGCAAAAATCGTAAACGTGTAAAAAAAGTTGTAAAAAAAAAAAAAAAAAAGCTATATTGTATTAACAAAAAATATTGTATTAAAATATTTCCCCAATTATGCACATGTGAAAAGAAAGTTTTTCAGTTGTTTGAAAATGTATTAAAAACTGAAAAGAATATTAATTTTCACAGCCTTTGCTTCACTCCTCGTTGGTGAAGCACAAAATGAATCTCTTTCCACGGAGACGTTTCTGCAGCTCAGAGCAGGAATGGAGCTTTCACAAAAATAGATTTTTTTTATTTTTTACACATTTCTTAAAATGTTATCATGCAATGACTGAATGGTATGAAATGTGAAAAGAGCAAGAGCTCCTCTACTTCCTCCCAGTGCTAATATTCTCATCTGAAGACATACGCGGCTATGAGACAAAATCAACCAATCAGAGTCAGAAGAAGGATCTTAATCCTGCCAATCAGGCTCGTTTATGCGCTGCTCACTGCCATCAGTGGCAATGGTAACTAGGTCTTAGTGGGGGACGTGACCAGGAGCCCAACGGTCCATCATTCCTCTGTGGAGAGAGGAGAACCTTCCAGAAGGACAACCGTCTCTGCAGCAGTCCACCAATCAGGTCTGGACGATAGAGCGGCTCAAGGCAGGCCAAAAGACACATCCTCACAGATCCTCCATCATACGACACAGTATTTTCCACACGCTCTTCCTTGGTCTTACACCAATTCATCCTGGCTGTTTTCTAAAAACCTCATTTTGGTCTCATCTGATCAGCCAAACTTTGTACATTTGTAAACCTTGAAGACTAAGAAGCCTAAAACGTGTGGACTTGCCTGTCTGTGTGACGTCCTCCACCTGGCCCTCCACGCCTGCTGCTTTGCACTTCTGGACGAAGCCCTTCTGACGAAGCTTCTCCACCTTCCTCATGGGCGACTGGTCAATGACCTCATACATGGCCTCCAGTCTCACCGGGTAGGGGTACTTCTCCTCCACCTGCAGGGTTTTCTTCAGTAGCACCATTCCAAACTTACCTGGAGGCCAACGAAAAGTAGAATGAAGTAAAGAAGAAATGTGTGGCCCACACTGATACTTCCTGTTTACTCTGACCACCCTGAACATCACTGACTACAACCCAGCGTCTGCATAAAGCACTTACTAAGCAGTACACATGTGTTTTGATGTAATTGACCCATTGACCATAAAATGACATGAGTAGGAAATGTGAAAATAAATTGGCAAAATAAAATAATGGAAACACCCCAATGAAAAAAAACAAAACAAAAAACACCTAATCAAAAAAACATGTTTGTTGATTAGATGTTTTGTGCGCAATGGAAACACATTTTAGATGGAGAGAAGAAACAAATCCCTCTTCTAAACTCCTAAATTAGCTAGAAAAAAAAAAACATGGACATTTCTGACTTTCAAAAGTCGGAATTTGCAAGAGAGAGAGAGAAAAAATTCGATTATTCGAAATTTTTTGACTTTTGAACAACTTTTACAAAGTGTTCAAGTTTTTCTGGGAAACCTTCTCAGATTCATCTCAAATTTCTGAGGATTTATTTTCTCCTCATCTTTTCTAGAAATATTTATACAAGAAGTTTATTCCTCACTTTATTCTACCTATCATGACCATCGTATTGAATGAAACATGCCTGGAACTTCGCGGTTGTAATGTGAAAATAATGCGATAGAGTTCCAGTGACACAAATACTTTCGCCAGACATTGCACATCTGCAAAGTCAACACTTCCAGGCGCTGCATTGACCTTTCACCCCTTACCCTTCTCCAGCTTGAGGAAGCTCATGAGCCTGGGGATGAGCGCCGTGTCCAGCGGCTCCTGCAGGATCTTCCCCTCGGCGGTGATCCTCCTCACCTTGCCGCCCATCTCGCCCTCCTGGTGGAACATCACGACCTGGTGGACGTGCCTCTCGGCCAGCTCGCAGTAGACGTCCGCCTTCAGCAGAGACATCATGAGCCGGTAGTAGCCGTCGGACTCGTGGGGCGCAGAGATCACCAGAACCCGGTTCTTCCCCGCGAAGCTGGCCAGCAGGTTGGGTGACCCCGCGCTGTTGGGCATCCTGGAGATCCTGGCCCTCGCTCCCGGAGTGCCCTCGTCCTGCAGCATGTCCGGCCGCTGCGGCAGGCCGATCTGCCCGGTGCCCCCCCTCCGCGACGGCAACCCCCCGCCTCCTGCTCTTCTGTCCTTCGGCGCCCCTGTCCTGACGGGAACTCGGGCCCCCTCGTCAGACTGTACATTTCCGCCACCCGTTGAGCTCTGTGAAGTGATCGCGGATCCAAATTCCGGGCGCAGACGCCCGACCAAGCCCTCCTTGTCGGTTGCGCGCTGCTGGGCACGTCCGGTCTTTACGCGTCGGCGGAGAGGCGCTCTCTTCAGATGAGTCTGTTTGTCGGCTTCGGTCCAGGTGATCAAATAAATCAGAGTCAAACTGACACAAACAGATGCCCTCATTGTGGATCCTTCGAGTAAAACAAACCCACCCAACAGGAACAGAAAATAAAAAGAAGAAGAAGGGGAAAACAAAAAGATCCAGCAGCGGAGCTTCGGTGATGTTCTGCAGTTTCCTCACAGCATTTAGTGCCTTATTAACTCCAGATGAAGACAGACAGACAGACAGAGGACAGGAGGGATCGCTTTCAGAGCGGGCCCTGCGCCGCGGGAGGAAACCAAACCGCACGAAAACAGGCCGAACGCGCTGTGCGTAAAGTTTAAATCCACCAGTTCATCCCAGAAACACGCGGCGTCCCTCTGAGGACAGGAGAAATGTCGCCAGAGAACTCATAGCCACAGAGGAAAGCTGCTCGACCCTCCGAGAGGGAAGCTTCACACGTCGATTGAATGCCGAGCTTCTCCCTAATCCTCCGGCATTGTCTGTTTCCAGAGAGAGAGAAACTTCCTGATGAATGAAGGAGAGGAAGAATTCCAGTTTGAGGCTTTGCAGACAGAGAGAGAGAGAGAAAGAGAGAGACAGAGAGAGAGAGACTGCACAGGGAAAACTCGGCTCTACCTCTTTCAAGGTCCTCCTCTGGCAGCTGGGAGCAGTGGAGCCTTGTCCACACAAACCTCAGCCTCCGGACTGTTGGCAGCGCGCAGTCAGGAGGAGCTGGCCCAGGACGCGCAGCTGCCACTTCACGATCTGCAAACACACTCCTTTCTTCCCCCAATGTAAAACAGAGCGTCTTCCTGTACGGTTTAAAGGGACAGTATTGTGTAAAATCAACTTTTTAAAAAAGTCTTTCACGTGGTATTATCATGTTATAGACCTATAGAGTCACACACCTGCAGTGTTGCTTCGATTCTTTCTTGCATGTTTGAGAAATCCTTTCATCTCCATGGCAACCACTCAGCTGTCCAAAACGTCTGGGTGGACCTGGCCCCGCCTTCAAGGACGAAGCCCCTTCTCGGAGCTGCAGTGTTCAAGCTTCCGTCTCACAGCACCGCCCTCCCCGCTCTGCTCCTTCAGACTAGCTCGCAGCAATTAGCAAACACCTCTGCTGAACTCATTATAAGAGCTACTTCTCAGAGCAATGCTGGTAAAAACAGTGAAGGGTTAATACAGGAGCCATGTTGTGATGACTTCCTGAAGTTTCAGAAAGAGCCGGAGTTTCTTAAAGAGACAGAGGCCCAGTGTGAAGGCATTAAATTACAAAGTCAAATTTCCTTTAAGTCCTGTTTGACATAGATAGCATTTTTGTACCAATTGAAGGTAAAGTAGTTCCTTGATGGTCCTATGAAATGGCACTACGTGCCTGGAAAACACCATCATACTGCTCTTTTAAAATATTAGGCGGAAACATGGATGTCAAATATTAGAATATGTATGAAACATTTATGAAAGTCAAAGTATGGAATCTCATTAGGCACGTCTATAATAAAACACCCTTTACTCTTACAGCGCCTTACAAAAGTATTCACTCCCCTGGACAGTTTTTACACGTCACCTTAACATTATTAACTTCAACGTATTTTGGTGCAATTGATGAAATGATTTTTCAAAACCCGTTTACAAATAAAATTCCAAAAAAGTGCCAATATTTTGTCGAGCCACCTTTCAATTCCGCTGGACATACACGCGGACTGTCTTCTGTTTCAAGGTGCAACCAGTTTCATGCTTCCCATCGATTCTCTGCCATTAAGTTGTGCGACGTCCCGTTTCCAAGCAACGCCACCAGCCATCAGCAACACCAACAGACTCGTGGTGCATTCAGCAACAGCTACTTTTATGCACAACATATTTTTCTTTTCTGTGTAAGACATGACTGTGTGAAGTTCCTTCCTCGAGGACTTGAAGCGTTTTCCAGACTGGCACGTTTTTAGATTAGGACTGAAGGAGTTTCTTAAAGTAGAGCAGGTTTAGCTTCATAATCATGGTTAACAGCCATGATGGCTTTTGTTTCACTGTGGTCTGTTTTAAGTTCATTTTAGCATTATGTTATGTTTAACATTTTATCTTGGTTTTGCTGTTTTATTGTCTATTAAACTGTTTTATGTTGTGAAAACAGCTTAATGGGACAAGCGTAGCAAATTAGCTAAGACTATAAATGTTAGTGTTCTGTTTTTGTTTATGCCTAACACGTGTCCCTGTGCCAACAATCAAGAAACAAAGACAGAATAGAAAGGCATTCAACACTCAAGTGTTTTTACATACGCAGGCTGACATTTTTCACCCAGTCTTTGCCAAACAGCTCAAGTTCTCACAGACCCAGACTGGATAAGGAGCATCTGTAAAGAAGGTCGCCGTGGTCCGACAAGGCAGGAAAGATGGCAGCGGCCGTCGTTGTCTTGGCAGCAAAAGTAAAGAATGTTCTGAAGCTCAATTTCACTGAACTTTTTGATAATGATTCCTACAGGAGAGCCAATCATCAATCAAAACCCTGTGGTATTTGTGACAAGGCGGCATGTCGATAGTGTTCCCCTGTCAAGAGAACAGCCTTAGAGGGGTTTTGAAAAAACAATTAATTTGTTAGGAACATTTAAAATTAGTTTCAAATCTATAAGATGACATGCTGCAACATTACAAGCAGTCTGTAAGCCTCAGTAGTATATGACTGCATCGTCAGCATAGAGGATGACTTTAGCATCAGATACATGTCTACCATGTCTCCATGTAAATACTGAACAAAGTTGGGCCCAAACATAGAGCCCTGGGGCTCACCAGAAGACATACTTTTGTTATTATTAATAAGATTTAGGTCTGAACTTTCACTGGGTCATTCTACATATGAATATGCTTTGAGCTGAACCGTGTTGCATTTCCGTGTTGCTCTGGGTCGCTGCTTCACCCTCACGTCAGATTTGTTGGATCTGCGAACAAAGTTATCCAACATGTAGCTCCATCCTTCTTTCATTAAAATCTGCATGTAGTTGCACACTACACATTTTATATATTTATTCATAATAATAAATGTTTTTTTCCCTTTCCCTTCACAACTATGCACTGCTTTTTTTGTAGCTCTGTTACAAAAAGCCCACATAAAACATATTCGTTTGTGGTTATAATATGAAGAACATTTAGCTAGGGAGTGTTAAAATGTGTGTGTGCGTGTGTGTGTGCGTGTGCGTGCGTGTGTGTGTGTGAAAGACTGTGTGTTTTTCTGCAAAGTTGCTGCTGCTTCTTGGTGTGAGAAAGCTCTAAAATAGTGCCGTGAATTACAATTTTGTTCCCTGATTGTCCACGACTTCTGAGAAAGTGAGTGATGTAAGTCATATTTGCTGCCGTAACAAGACAATGAATCTCTGTGCTGTTTTAATGGCTTGTTCGGTGCATGTTTTTCCATTTCGCCTGCGAATGTCTCCCAGTTTAGTTTGTAATTGCGGCCTATGTAAAGAAAAGTCAACCACTTAGTCTGCCTTGTCTCAAAGCAAAGGAATGTTGCACTTCTGCACCAGCTTACAGCTGCTGCTGCAGTGGGCTCTGTGCAAAGTTCATCAAAACAGATATTTTAGATTTTTTATGTGATTTATATTTGTTGAAGATGATTGCTAATGCTTGGTGCAACACTGGATTTGTTCTCCATCCACATCCAGTTTACTTTCATCCTCTTTGTCAGACGTTTTTCCTTCAGTTTTCCTCCCGAACACCAGCAGGAAAACGA
The DNA here is from genome assembly GCA_010277015.1 of Poeciliopsis turrubarensis. Taxonomy (NCBI): domain Eukaryota; kingdom Metazoa; phylum Chordata; class Actinopteri; order Cyprinodontiformes; family Poeciliidae; genus Poeciliopsis; species Poeciliopsis turrubarensis. The sequence goes on along the minus strand of VMRN01000090.1, from coordinate 832,635 downwards.
AGAATTCGGCTGTTTATTCACAACGCCTCACGAGGAAGGAACAAGTTTGCAGCGACACACCATGAAAACAAGGATGCGTCATCGTTTGTGGCGTAGCGAGCAAGTTTTAAGTCAGCTTTGCTGTTTCTCTGCATCGAATCAGCCAACACTAAACCTCAGATATCGGCGTTAGTATTGAAAGTGAAACGTGGATTAATGGAGCCTGGCAGTGAGCAGTCGGCTGTACGTCGTGAGGAAAGCTTGTCTTCCTCCATGTGACAGCTTCGATTCACCAGGGCAGGGTCAGAAACGTGTTTCATTTCACCGACAGGTTAACACTGAACTCCGGCGTTCGCCAAAGTCGCTTTCCAAGGCTCCTCACAGGTCTCCATGATTTACTCTGTAGTCCCAGCTGTTGCACAGGAGACCGCTGCATTCCTCTAGCCAGCACCGTCAAATCACTCCCAGACCCGCAAAGTCGTGTTCTACTTCCATCAAGATGGTCGCCTGTGACAACTCCTGTTTTAGCTTTCAGTGACAGTTTCCATGAGGCCTCTGCGACCCCTTGCTCCTGCTGTACCCTCCCCCTGTGAGATCTCGACTCCCACCAGAGGATCCCGCCCATCTGGGTCTCACATGTTCTTGTTCAAAGTCTTATTTTGGGGGAGCGGCGCAGGATTCTCTGGGAGTCAGAGCTGCCCGGTACCTGATTGTTCTCATGTGGGCCATAAAAACAGTGAGCAGTGAGCAGATTGCTGGCAGCCTGCTATATCTGTAGCTTCACTGCATGGGGCCACCTCTCAGAATGTCCCCCTGAACTCCACTTGCAGCTGGAATGATCCTCTGTTGACGCGTTGTATGTTATTGTTTACATCCGGAAATTTCAGGCATGCGCACAACACTGGCGGACAGAAAGACGATTCTTTTACTGTCCATCCGAAGCCACAGCAGAACGATTCCATTAAGAGCATTAAACATGGAGGTCTAGGAATTATTCATCTAATGCAGTGGCCGCAGCAAAAGGAAAACAACGCAGAAAGAAAATGTTGAACGATTCAAAACCACTTGTATTCTTTTTTTCTTCTTTTCTTTTTTTTTTTTGTTGGCTACGCTACATACTTGCTGGTTGACTTAGCAACTGACTGACAAAAGCTCCAATAGCGTATCAGGATTCCAAGCCAGAGAAAGACACAAACTCTTTCCACACTAGAAGCAGAACATTCAGTCCGTTACAGTTTTATGTTTTCAGGGTTGATGTTTATTTTGCAATCATTAATAAGTGGTTATCTGAACACAGCTGTGGTTGATTAGCTAATTTAAACTCCTGCTGTGCTGAGGATCTGTCAGAGGGTCGGTGTGTTGTTTATTGCTGGCTGACTGAACCGAAACACATCGAATTCTGCAGCACGTCTACATGTTAAGGTTGTCAAAGTCAAGCGAGCATAACTGACCGCCTTTCCATCTTTGCTATGGTTTTAATTAAAACTTAATTTCTGACCTTGCTTTCCAGTTGTGGTGGTGTTGACAATTAGTAACAGAGCTCTGTGTCCCTTTTCTGTTATGTATCACATACGTCTAAGATTTAGGACTTTACATTGACAAATGGACAGATAAAACCAACGGTGGTCGTCATCTGCAAGTAGTTTTTTGCGTGCAAGAGCCCATCCTCTGGCTTTGTGACGGAGGGAAGAGGACGTTGATTTTAGCTGACAAGTTAGCAACATGGCACGCTAAATCTTAAATGTACACTGGATATACGAACAAGAAAAGGGATCCAGAGCTTTGCTGCTCAGTGTCAACAATACCACATCCAGATGACAAGATCCCAGGTTAACACATTTCCTAGGTCACGAAAAATGTTTTGATTAAAAAAGAAGTGAGGGAGGCTACGCTAGCTTGACTTTGACAACCTTAAGATGTAGACGTGCTGTGGGATTCCGTGTGTTTTGGTTCAGTTAAAAAAAAAAAAAAAAACGGCCCACACACCGACTCTCGGATGGATCCTCAGCAGAGCAGGAGTTTAAATTAGCTAATCAACCTGCAGCTGCATTCAGATAAGCACTTATTAATTATCACAAAACAAACATCAAGCCTGAAAACATTAAACTGTGATGGACTGAATGTTCTGTTCTTTGTGTAGGAAATACTTGCGTGTTTTTTGGTGTTGAATCCTGATTCACTGCTGGAGATGTTGCCAGCTGTTCCTATGGCAACTGGTCTGTGGATACCGTAGGCGATAAAAAGGAATGCAAGTGGTTCTGAATTGTTCGTCATTGTTGTTCTCTGCGTTATTTTACCTTTTCTGTTCTAAATGAATAATACTTACATCTCCAGGTTTCATCAGTTCATGGAACTGTCCCACTGTGGTTATGGACGGCAAGTGAAAACTTACTTTGCCCTCCATCACGCGCAAGATTCCCAGCTGTAAAGACATTCACTTCGAGCTCGCCCGTCGTTTTTATTAGCCCCATCTGCAGGTCAAAGGGCGGGAGATATTTCACAGGTTCCTCCCATACGCAGGACAAACAACTATGCAGACTCAATAAAAACCCAATTCCACTGGAAGTGCTCTTTATGAGCGAGAAATTATGGAGGCTCAGCAAAGAGAGCGGGATATTTACAAACTATTCAAAGGTCCAGGAGGAAATATGTCTGCTGAGGAAGGACAGAAAGGAAGCAGAACTCAGAGGCAGCTGAAAGGTTTGTTTGAGCGTAAAAAGAGAGCCTGACCAGGAGATAAAGGCTCGGTTCTGATGTAACCCCTACAGCCTAATGATTCCCATATGGGTCTGATTAGTGCGGCATGGCAGGAAACAAACAGCGTCTAAGCAGCTTCACACCAGCTGTACGTGTGTGCATCAGATGAATGGAATCTGTTTTTGCGTGTTGTGGGTGAGGACTTTAGCCCCGCCCACAGCAAAGACCCCAACCACCGCTCCTCGGTACGCCGTTCGGAAGCAGAGCGGAACAAGAAGCCAGAGGAGATCTGAGATCTGAGATCTGACGGCCGTTTCACTGAGTCTCTTGACCCAGTTGAGATAAAATGTGTCAATTTGAAAAGTCTAGCTTAGGGGATTGGGTGGAAGCTTAGAAACTGCGGCTCTGAGGAGGAGCTTCGTCCTTGAAGGCGGGGCTAGGGCCACCGAGGAGTTTTGCTCAGCTAAGTGGTTTCCATGGAGATTAAAGGATTTCTCAAACGTGCTTGGAAGAATCAAGGCAACACTCCAAGTATGTTGTTGCTGAGGGAATAACATTATAACTACATAAAGCTCAAAAACGACGACTTTACAAAACACTGCCCCATTAGTGAGGACCAAGTCTGTGTGATAGCAAATGCATTTTATCTCAGTGACTCAGAACAGCTTCCAGGACAAAAAGTCAGGATCACTACATCCCTACAGTCTGACAGGAGGAGCAGCCATTTGGTTCTGGGATGACGTCAGACTGCAGCCTGCAAACGGACAAACCTTCTGAGGCCAATAGAAGAAAACGGAGAAAACTGAAAATATAACATTTCTGATCATTTCCGGTGTTCTTTGAAGCAAAACTAAATCCTCTACATCCCGCTCTTTGCTGAGTTAGCTGAACAAAACTGAACATTTTTTATTTTTCTGCTTCGAGGAACTCATCTGCTGGACATTAACAAACCTTAAAAAGTGTAGAATTGGAAATTCAATTTCCTCCAGTTTGGAAAAGTCTAAATTTACCATAATGGACAATATGTCCCTTGACATTTCATTCTTTTTTTTTTGTTTTTTTTGGTATGCTCAGATAGGTAGCCTCTGAGTGGGTTCAGCTTGTCTGTGTGTCTGTGCTGTGATTAGGTCCATGTGTGCGCCCTGCCTGGACGTGACTCCATTTCCCCGAGTGCTTCACCGTGAGGCAGAGGCCATTCATCAAGTCAGCGAGAGGGCCTTCACGCGGAGCGACGAGGAGCCTATGACTCAAACCCCACATGGTGCTGGCCTGGCCAGACTTCCCCCAACTAATGAGCCTAACATGTGCTTCTACCTCCGACTGCTTCCATTTTCTCTGTGGAGCCAATAAATCCTAGAAATGTCTCATTTAAGGCCAATGAATAACACTGAGGGACACGTGTTGTCTGACATGGAAAAAAATCGCATTCCCATGTTGTGGATAATTGGGGTGGAAAGAGAGGGATGGGTTTTTTTTTCCAGTTTTCGAAAACAATACATGAAAAGTATAGTAAAAAAAAAACAAAAACCTTTGTTCTGACAGAGTTGGGTCGGGACTACTTATATTTACTTGGATAACGTTTTGGGAAAGAAATGACTTTTAATCAAGTTTATTTGAACAGCAACGAGTCAGTTCAAAGTGTTTTTCATCCTATAAAAAACATAATACAGTAACCATTCATGAAATATGCAGCCATGGTAACTGGAAGAGATGCAGAGTTCTGGGTATGATTCTCTGCAGGCAGCACATGTTAAACCCAAAACACATTTTGCAACCAATGGTCCCCAAAACCACCGGATCATTTGTTCCTGGAGCACAGAGAACGACGGAGAAGATCAAACTGTAAAAGGCGATTTCTTTCGAAACCTGCTCTTGAACTGAAGAGCTGCGTGAGCCAAGCACAAAGTTTGTGAGGAGTTGTGCCTCTGCTGCGGTCTCTCCCCATCAGACTGGTCCAAACAGAGGCACAAAGGGTCGGCATGATTCCCTGAACGGCATCATGCCGTGGGGACGCTGTTCTGCCAAACATGGAAGACGAACCATTTATAAATGAAACGTTCAATATTCACTGCTGATCCATATGATGTCATAAAGGCAAAATAGCTACATGAGGTATCTTAAAGGGGCAGTACCATGTGTTTTCCAGGATGTCAAGTAACCACGTCACCTTCATTTGCTTCAGATGCTACGTATCAAATACTATCTAAAGGAAATTTGACCTTGTAATTTAAAAACTCCTAATCTTTCTGAAACTCCACTTTCAGAAAGCCATCACAACATGGCTCCTCTATTAACCCTTTAACAACATTTTTACCAGCGTTGCTCCGAGAGGTAGTTCACCTAAAATGAGCTCAACAAATGTGTGTTTGCTAATTGCTGCTGGCTAGTCTGTGGGAGTGGGGAAAGGCTGCTTGAAAACTGCAACTGAGAGGAGGAGCTTAGTCCTCCAAGGCGGTGCTAGGCTGGGGTTTTACACAGCTGAATAGTTGCCATGGAGATAAAAGCGTTTCCCAAACATGCTCAAAAGAATAAAGGCAATGCTCCAGGCATGTTTCTGATGAGGGAATAACATAATAAATGATGTGAAGCTAAAGAAAAAAAAAAAAAAAGTTGATTTTCCGTGATACTGGCTCTTTAACAACATACAGAGAAACTGAGCTGGGAATGTATCGAAACCAGTGGAGGGAGAACGGCAGAGCTGCAGGCATTTCAATTGTTTTAGGATGATCGGTGGTCAAAGAGCAAACAGAGGGAAAGTGGATCTCAGGTTGCAGTGGCAGCGTGTTGACGGTCCAGGCTGAAGCCTCGGGCATGAAGCGCATTCCTGCACGGCATCATTTCTGTATAATGCGGAGGGAAACAATTGCAATTCATCCTGGTTATCGAAGCAGCACACAGCGACTTTGTCCAGTAAATCAATCCCACATGAAGTCCTGTTACTGGAATGCTAATGGGTTCAGCGCACTGAAAGCCTGGGAATGTGTGAGGAAAAGCTTTGGCACGCTGACAAGGGGCTCTCTCAAGGAAAATAACTGGCATTCTTTCAACGCTTCTCGTCATTTATTGCTCATAAGTGGTTTTCTCTTTTTTTGGTCGTAGTGAAAATTCAGCTGAGGAACTTGCGGCTTCGTCGAGACGGAGGAGCAGAAGGAATGCTGACCATTTTAACGCGAATACCAAAACGCACTTTTGACCCCTGGAAGATCCCGTCCTTCAGCACAACGATGCGTCTCCATTAATGCAGTTTGCAGCCGATGTTATCAGCGTTGAATTGAGAGGTAGCTCTTATAATGAGCTTAACAAATCCGCAGTTTCACCAGGTGTTTGACGTCTGCGGGCTAGTCTGAAGGAGCTGAACGGGAGTCGTGCTCTCAGAAGCAGACGCTCAGTAGTAATGAAGCTGACCTTTAGAAAGTCATGAGGAGATGGAAGTCGTTGTTTAGTTTTTTCCCCTCTTTTGTCCTCCACTCTTTCCATGTTGTAGACACACACTGAGCAACATGAACAAATGATGTGTGAAATAAATGAGCTGCAGTCCAACTAAACCCTGGACAGACCTTCAGAAAGTCTGAGGAAAAATATGATAAGACTATTTTTTTAAAAAAAATAAATAAAAGGTTTTTCGCAGGACAAATTGCGGGTGGTTTGCAACTTTTGCACAGCATTGTTTGTTTATTTTTGCTTATTTTTCACCCTTGGAAGGAATTTCTCTGACATTTCTTTATTCAGCATGTGAAAAGGACTTTGCGGAGAGTTTTGGCAGGTCTGTAATGTTTGAATTGTGCATTCCACTGTCAGGCTTTAGAATAACACTGCTCTCATGCAAAGCTGCTGGTGCAAGTTCTGCCCAGTGTAACCATCACTAATGAGCCAGACCTGCCGGCTCTGGGACATTTACCGCGTCCTTTGCAGCTGTGACAGCGTCGGCTGTTCTGTCTTTGGTGGAACGTTTCTTCCGGAAGCACAACAGTGAGGTCAGACGCTGATGTTGGCTGGGAAGGTCTGGCTCGCCGTGTTTGCTCTAATTCATCACAAAGGCGTTCTCGGGTTGAAGTCAAGGCTCAGACCTGCCACACCGCAGCCAGGTTGGAACAGCAAACATTGTTAAAGGGTTAAGAGAGGAGCCATATTTCACAAAGAGGAAGAATTTCTTAAAGAGACAGAGGCCCAATATCAATGGGCTTCTGTACAAATTTCTTTTAGACCATATTTAATATAAATACATCAAATATATTTGCATATATAAATTGTTTTTTCGATTTTTATACATACATATAAATAATGTGAAAAAATTTGCTGGTTTCAGATCCTTTTTGTAAAAATACCTCCAGGTTTGTTTTCTTTTAGAGCAACTGAAGGTAACATAGCTACTTGATTATGCTATAAAATGGCGGTATGTGAAAATACATAATATTGCCTCCTTAACGTTTTGGAGTAGCCTAGTCAAAGTCATGATCTAAAGATTAGGGTGATGGGAAGGAGGCCTTAAACCTCAAAGGCTTTAATGAATCCAATGCAATTAAAGATTATTGAGGAGGGTATAAAATACGCCATTTATTGTTAAGTGTATATAAGAGTTTATTATCACTACTATTATTACTAGAGGTGTTCAGAGCTCTTTTTAAGATAATGTACCCGACAACATTTTGGGATGGATTAGAGATTAAAAACAAAACAAAACATTTGCTCGTGTCTTTCAGCAGGCTCCGGCGCACTGAGCATCTTCGTGTGCACCAGCCAACACCTCGTGGTGCCACTTCCCCTCTGAGGCCAAAAGCTCTCACAAACACTCAGGACTGAAATATCTGAGGCAGCCGGAAACGGCGCTCCATAGTAGCAGACCGAAACCCGCAGACAGTCTGAAAACGTGGCGCTGTAGAGAGCACGCAAACAGACGAGCCACAGCAAACGCACTGACGTGTTCAAGGCCTTTTCATGGCCTCAATGGTCGATGTTTGGTCAGCATCAGTGAATCAGACGTCTTACATTTAAGATCTTCACACCTTGATGTTTTGATGGAAAGCTGTGTTTGTACGAGGCACCTCCCAAAAAGTTCCACTTTCATCCCGTCAGCATTTTGGGGAATTTTTTTTTTTTTATCTTTTGGCTGTAATTTGAAATGTGACAGCAGAAAGCTTTACTAATTCAAAGCAGAAGTCGTAAACCTGCTTTAAATTAGTTAAATATAAGAATGTGTTTCTCATTGTAGAAATCAAATGTGGAACCGCGAAGCCGGGTGGTTTGTTTTTCAACCAGAAGACTGTCGGTTCGATGCCATGTGCTGAAGTGTCCTTCGGCGAGACTTTGAACCCTTCGTTTGAGTATTAATTTGATCAAGAGTGGGGAAAAAAGAGAACTGCAGAGAGCAGGAACCAGCAGCAGAACCAGCGGACCGGTTCTCGTCCTATCAAAGAATGGATGTGAGGTAAATGTAATCCTAATCGGAAACATGTGCAGTAACATTTTGATGTGGGCCGTTTCTCTTTTTAACAGCTTCTGCCTTCTCTTCCAGAACCCAAACGTTCATATCAAACCCTGATGGAGAATTTGGCGAGTGGACAGCGTTTTGATGGAATAATAACTGCCTGCTTTTGTCCTGGTCATTTTCAGCCGGCGGGTCTGCAAAAACATCCGCTTTCAACTTTGAGCCGAATTTATTTGTTGTATTTATTTACGTGGCGCATTTTGAGCAAAAAGGCAATTCAAGGCTGAAGCGTCTCATTTCTCCAGGGCCGCGCCTCTCAGCTAACAGATTTGGCTGTGATTACAAGAGGAATGAGATACTGTCTGCGTTGGACGTGACATTATTTGGAACAAAGCTCTCAAACACCAACACGTACTCCAGAACCGAGCCGGCGCTAAGCTTTCAAGTGTCCCCGCGCTTTGAACGCCGCGTCCTGCCTTTGATACGGATACGGCGCTCCCCATTGAGGGGCAGCCAGGCGGACAGTCTGCGCTGTCCTGATGTGGACATTATCACAGAGACAACAGCAGCAGGACTTCCACAGCGTCAGAACCCAAAGGGCGCAGAGTCCCTTTAATGCAGACTTTCTCACACCATTACACACGCGACCATGAGAAGCTGTTTTAGCAAAGCCTCTGTCAGACAACAGGAACTTGCAAAAACTATGCTTTGATCAGCGAGGGAAATGTTTTTTCACAACATGTGCAAAGACCACAAAAGAAGAGAAAGTAAAATTGTTGGTTTTGAAGCGTTTCCAGGAATTGTAACGTGTTCGCCAGGGGGATCTGTTAATTAGCTCCAACTGCGTGTTGGGGGATTGGTGCAGATGACTTGGCGAACACGTTCCAACTTCATGGCTGGTTTGGCTGTTTGAAAGCCAAACGCCGTTGCTCAGGTGAGGGCAGCGCGTTGTGAAGGAGGAGAGGCGGAAAA
>VMRN01000090.1:783106-820962 GCA_010277015.1 Poeciliopsis turrubarensis | reverse complement strand
AACTTGATAAAAAAGAAAAACAAAGAGCGTTGCCGCGTTTGGCCTCAGGCAGCAATGTGATTGAATCTGCCTTCACCAACTCGGCCAAAGCAAGAGAAGAATTACAAAGGAAACAGCCAAACACTCAAATATTTTTTTTTTCCTGAACCACATTTGGCTCTAATTATGGCATACGTGTGTTTGGTCACGGTTTAATAAGCTACCAGTGTGCATTGTTTTGAAACTTTTCCATCCAAAGTTGGAGTGATGTTCTGGTTTTTTTCATTGTTTTTTTTTTTTTTTGCTCTTCTGTTTTCTTTTATTATGTGGGTTGGAAGTTGAAACCTCTGTGTGAGGAGTTTCCTACTGTTTTTTTCCTTTGGCGTGTGGAATTACAAACATGTACATTTTTTCTTTTCAGCTGAAAGCCACACACTCATCCAGGTAAAATCAACTACTGAACTTAGATTCTTTATAAATGTAGTTACAAAGAAAAGAACCAGATACGAAGGGGAAAAAAAAGGCTTACTTAAGAGCTTTACTTTTTATTTTTAGAGAAAGTGGAGTCACTTTTTGACAGGAAACTCCCTCTGTTCACCGATGCGTGATGACGGCAACACAAAGCCGAGGAACAGTTTTCGTTTTTCACTCTTAACCCCCTATTTCTACAGATGACAGGAGATCATTCCATCAGACCGTAACTCTTTCTCTGAATTATTTGTTGCTGGGTTTTTAATTATTGTTTCAAGCTAAGTTGTTTTCTCTCGGGGAAAATATTTCAGTCTTTTTAGTTCTGATACATGGATTCTGTAGGAGACTTCCTGGAACTTTCTACGGCTCTGTCACTGCAAAAACACAAAGTCTCACCAAGAAGTTTTGGTCTAGTTTCGAGCGCAGATATCTTAAGTGGTTGCTGTGTTTAAGTGTGCCCCTCTGCTGGGGCACACCTCTGTGTTTAAGTTTGCTCACTCTGCTGGAGCAGAGTGAGCAAATAAATGTGTAATTCACTGCATTTATCTCAGTTTTCCTGCATGGTATTAGTTTTGCCTCGTCCGATATCAGAATCGGTATCAGTATCGGAAGTGACAAAAGTGGATCGGTGCATCCCTACTTGAAATAAGGCGAAACTAATTCACAGACAATTTTCAGAAACATGTAAGAGCATGTTTTAAGTGAATAATGTCTTAGTATTTACTTTTAAAAAGCACTTGTTCCGCTGGCAAATTATTTTACTTAGAACAAGACATTTTTAATGTCATAAGTAAAATAGTTCAGTAGAACTCGTTCTTTTTCATGAATATTCAATAATTATTTATCCAAAACAAGCTATTATCTCTTGCTTCAGGATATATTACTCAACTCTACTAAGATATTTGCTCTAGAAACCAGACCACAAACACATATTAAGATTGCGTGGGTTTTTTATTTTGCAGTGTTCTTCTGCCTCTTGTCTTCAAAAAAAAAAAAAGTCAGTGAAGTTGGAAAACAAGAGTCCAGAGGAGTTATTTAAAGATCAACCTTCGGGCCAGTGGCTCCTGTAATGAGTGCATGTCAGCCTCTGTGGTGATGCGTGTTTTCTGGTATTTTTATGTGTGAGACGGAGGGAGCGCATGAAAGGAAGCCTTTCATGATTGCCGGGCAGAAGAATATCTGCCCGGCCATTTCTTGTCCTGGAATAGAGAGGCAGGCGTTATGCCCACACACACCTGAACTCTCCTGCAGAAATGTCAAGAGTTGCAGCTTCGCTCGCTGAGGCGGCAGCTTTTCTTTTCTTTTTCTTTTTGAGCACTGTTTCCTTTTCTCAGGCACAGCCACCACAGGAATGCGCCACTCAAACACAAAGGTCAGGAGGCGTGCAAAAATAAAAACAACCAGGGAGCCCAGAGGAAACAACGGGCTTCCAGTCTGACTGCAGGAAGAAGCAGAACAGATTCAATCTTATATTGTACATCTATGCAGCTCATTCTCTTCCAGTGAGCTCAGACACTGGAGCACATCCGTCCTAATGTGACTGGTTTCACAGAAACACGTGCACAGCGGTAACGTGTGAAACACTGCCATCTACAGGCCGGTTTTATAAATCACACCGCTCTTAACTTTCTGTTTGTTTCCCTGTGAATCAGATGAGTACCCGACGTCTCAATGAGCCAACACGAACACAAGAGGGCGCTGTTGGTCCAGGAATATCCGCTTGACCTGGACTGACCCAGCCGGCAGGGAGACCTTCACTAAACCTGACCTTCTGTCAGGGAAAAAATATTGGGAATTATTTTTCCTGCTGAATAAAATGGTTTAAATTAGTTTTTCATTCGGTCGTGCTGCTTTTTTTTTTTTTTTTTTTTATTAAATGAAATGATCTGTTTCTTGTGTTCTAAAGCAGGTCCAGTGGTGGAGCTGCACAACTTAGAGGCATGTTGAGGAGATAATTCAACTATTTGCACTACAAAAACACAACATATTTTGGCCTAGCTTCTAGCAAGTGCAAATATCTTATTACACCTAAAAATAGCTATATACAATTTATCACATTTATATCTGTATTGGTCCCGATATAAAGAGAACAATTCTAGATCAAAAACGTCATTCTTCATTATTTATATTCCATTATATTTGGAATTTCTAACTGAATTTATGAGCCATTTGAAAGAAGATTTGTTGCAGTTTATTTGTACAAAAATTCAACCCGTTCAGTTTCTTTATTATTTATTTGATGTTGGTTGTTTTACTCCTGATCACACTGACTGAACAAATTAAAATTGTCATTTTACATGTTTGAAATATAACATCATCATCACAGTCTAGGTCAGAGTGCTGTACTGGTGCAGATTTACCAAATAAACGTGGGAATTCAGTACATATAAGTTAATTCGTCTGTTTTTCTGTATCGGATTGGAATCTGCCGATACTAAACCTTTGATGTCGATATCAATATTGATATTGGTGTCGAAAGGGAAAAAGTGGACGGCTGCATTCCTGTTTGAAATAAGACAAAACTAACTCACAAGTAACTTTTCAGCAAGATATAGATTATTTCAACTCAGTAATTCCTCAATATTTGAAAAACTACTAGATCCACTGGCGTTTTAATGTTATAAGTGAAATAATCTGCCAATGGAATGAGTAAGTTTTTAAAAAATGAAAGTTGAGGAATTATTGCATAAAAACTAGCTCCTATATATTGATGATATTTATATAGTTTTGTCTCATTTCAAGTGTATGGAAATATTTGCTCTGGAAACGAGAAAAAACATTACTTGGTAATATTTTGTGTTTTTACAGTGTAAGCAGGTAGCCCTGCTGATTGAGCAGGCCACAGAACACGTGAGCCTTTATGTTGCTCTGAAAACCCCAAAAATTGACTCCATTTTTTTTCTTTCTTCCCCTTAATAGGAGAATCCTTGAAAGAGCTGCTGTCTGATTTGATGATAAAACAAAACAAAACAAAACATAACAAAAGAAAGCCAGACAGCCACACTGAGGTAAAACAGGAAAAAAATAAATAAAAATCACAGCAAACTTTGAGAAGCTGGTCATTTTCCGGCGACATAAATCTGCCGAGCAGCGTTGAACGTGAGTTATCTGTGAGGCTCCTGGGTGGTCCCAGGGATCTGCTGCCCCCTTTCTGTTGTCACACTTTCGGTTCAGGGGCTTTAAACGGATCCCTGTCTTCGTCTTCGGGATCCTTTCTGCGGGACTGAACGTGTTACTCTACCTGTACCCCGATTCTGAAAGCCCAATTTTGGCGTCACAAAAGAAGATACAAAAAAAAAAAAAAAAAAGGTCTTCCAGCTCTGAAATAAAAACTGTCTATACAGCCAGCAGTTTAACACACGGAGGAGGTTTTCAACCCGTGCTTTTAGGGGAAAGTTAAGTGAAACGTTTCCATCGTGTCTGGTTAAGATTTACAGTATTTGCCTGTGCTGCATTCCTCCATGGCCTCGCCAGCACCACCAGCTCCACTCGCTTTCCCCGGAGGGGGGGGCCTTCCGTCAACTTTGACCCCTACAAAGAGCTTGTCAAATGCCTGTGTAATCCCTGCGTCTGTGTTTTGCGATTACATTTCCAACGCAGTTTTTTTTTGTTGTTGTTGTTCTTTTACAGGGGTCGCGTCTCTTCGTGATGTCGGTCACTCGGGAGACGTCTGGTCTCGGCCCCATCAGTTCAGTGTGACTGATGTGACGGCGCAAACCTTTAGCTCACTTCCCAACAAGCTTTTCCTGTGGGCAGCTTCCTGCAGCCGGCATCACTGCTGTCCGCATCAGATCTCACAACCAGACCGCGTTTTTTTATTTTATTTTTTTCTTCTTCCTTCATCTCCCCTCAGACCTGAGCTGAAAGATATGATGACGTTTCAGGGCCGATGGAGACTGAAAGATAAACAGAGGAGTGCATTTCTGACAAAAAAAAAATAAAAAACAAAAATAAACTCAGGAATTTTGAGGTTCTTCTCAATAACTTGCTAGAAAAAAACCTCAGAGTCTAATTAGAGACTAATTCGAGAACTTGGACATTTCTGAGCTCCCAAAGTTGAACATTTGCTTAGATTAATCTCAGAATTTGAGGTTATTCTGAGATCATTCCAAAAATGTCGTTTTTGTTTTTCTGGAAAATGTTGGACTTTTCAAACTCAGGAAGTTCCCTGTGTTTTTTTCTAGATTAATCTCAAAATTTCACTTTTTTTTAATTTTTTTATTTTTGGCAGCAATTTTCTCCCCTCAGCCTTCTTTCTTCTTCTTCTTTGTACAACGTAGTAACGCAATAACCCTAAAGGGTTTTTGGGAAACAACAACAACAACAAGAAAGAGGTGAAGCCAGAAGCCTGGATGGTGGCTGCCGGTCTCTTTGAATGAAGACAGATGATCGCCGGCGTCCTGACAGCGAGACGTCCACAGACATGCTTCTTCTCAGCCCCGGTGCTCACCTCGCCGTGGAATGCAGCTGGTATGGGGAACAATCCAGGATGGGAACCAACTCGCCTCCCCTCTTTACATTTACACAGAAGACGAGTTTGTGTGTGTGAATGGATGTAGAATTTGTTCGGCGAGAGTCGTGGTTTGACTGAGGACGGCTAAAATATGCAGTGGAACAGATAAAATAAGCTCGTTCGTGCAGGCAGCGCGAACAGATGTGCAGTAAAACACGATGGGGGTTTGAATCTGAGATGCTGTGGGCTGATGCCGGAAGTGGAGATGCGGCTGGTGGATCTGTGAGCCCGTTAGATCCTGTGGGCGTTTGGAGTACCTCAAGGTCTCCGCTCTGCTCTTCCTCTGCATGTTTCCTCTCTGCCTTCCTATTTCACTCGTTGCACACCATTCTTCAACACGGTTTCCCAATCTATATTCACTCGAGATGACCCCAGCAACGCTAACAAATCTTCTCCCGTTATCAGTGATCTGACTCGTAGAATCTCCCACTCGGTCAAATTTACGCCTCGTTCTTGGAAATGTGGCAATTTTTTTCGGAGCTTTTGGAAGCGGGGGGCGGGGGGGCGAAAATGAGGATGTTGGATCCTGCTGGGGTAAAAGAGGAGAGGGAGAGGGAGAGGAGGGGTGGGGGGGCTGCAGCCTGTTGATTTTGCACAGATCCTGCCAACTGTTGAGGAGCTTCTGGGAATTTGGACGTGTTAAATTCATGCAGCCCGCTTCTGTTCTGCAAAATACAATACAGCACCTTGCAATTTATTCCTACGTCTTGGAACTTTCTCACAAACTTCACAGCTTTTTACTGTGATTTAATATACCAAATCAAAAAGGCAAAGGATGCTTCATTTTATCCAGTAGAAATATGCTTTTGCCCATTCGGTCAAACTGAGTGGTTTGCCTGCGATCGGTCATTTTCAATGGTCACCACAAATTCTCAATTAGAGCCTACGCCATTAAAACATATGAATATCTGATCTAAACCAGGACTTCTCAAAGTGTGGGGAGTTCTGCCACCTTTTCAAGTTGGGCACCAGACATGAGGAAAAAACAATAAGCAAAGTAACGGCAGACATTTAGCTGACTTCCCCATCCCTTTCATTCCTCCGGCCACCGGGGGCGCTGTCGTAGAAGTGCAGGCTGTGTGCAGCGGGCTGCTGCGTTTTGCTGACGAAAACTTCACGTGGAGTTAGGGCTAGGGTCCTTAACAATTCGCATAAACTCCCACTGACCCTGCAGTTTATTTTTCTGGTGCTTTTGACATCTTTTCCAATTGCTAATGCTTGTGACATCGTCGGCAAAGTTCCCAAGATGCCTGGACGTATCGTATCCTTAACGAACGACTGATGTGACGTTAAGGATACATATGATGCCCGAATCATTAAGCAAGCCAATTAGTGATTAGTGTACAACTTCATTACTAATTTAGTCCTCGAATGCCTGAGTGGAATTCTGAAGCATTTCTAGTATATAATCAATTTGGTAATTGCACTTTTTACTGACCTCATTTATAGATGAGGTCAGCTCTTGTTTAGTTTGTTTTTTGACTCCAGAATTCCTACTACCTTGGATGTCTTCAGTTCCAATTTTGGTTAAATTGTCACCTAGCGATGGGTAACAAGGTTTTTAACTACTCCCACTGTTATGGGGACAGGCTGAACCTCTGAAGGTCTTGTTGGGATTATACGGTAAAAAGTTTAGGAAAAAGACAGATTTATACAATGAAAGGTTTACGGAAATAATAGCAGCGATCTCGTCGGAGGGGAGTTTTGATGTTGACTTGCAGTCAAAAATAAAAGCAACCCACAGCATGAAACGCCACCAATGTGCTCTATCATGGGGACGGTGGGTTCATTGTTAGTTGTCCACCAAATATGCACAGGCGACTTAATATTCGCTTTTGCATCAATCTCAATGAATCAAAAAACAACATTTTTGCCTGAAACGATTAATCTTAATGTAAATCTGTTCAATCTGGATTTCAGCTTTAACTTCACCTGGTTCAAATGCAGTAAAAACAAGAGGGGGAAAAAAAAAACCTTTCTCATTTCCAAGTATTCATTTTTCAGACCAACATAATTATTTTCTTTGAATTCATGAAATTTTTAAAAATATTATTAAATTCTAAAATTATATCAAATAAGCTTGAGTGGTTGAATGAACATTCAGCAGAACGTGCCACTTTCCTTTTTTGATTAACCGTCAGAATAATTGATCCCCAAACTAATCGTTCGTTCACAGAACAGCTGCGTTTATGCTGAAAATCAAAGAAAGAGCGATTGATTGTGTCACATTTCATTTGGGAAGATCAGGATGAAACGGGGCTGAGCACAAATCACAAAACGCCTTTCATATTTGAGCGCACAAGACCTGCTGAGAGCCCAAATGTCTCAGACGTGTCCACCGAGGTTTGTGGCTGTGATGAGACGAAATGGGACGAAACGTAATGCGTGTGAATACCTGTGCAGAATGCAGAGTGCCGTGTGGCGTCTTCAAGAGCCCAGAGAAACGTGTAAATGAAAGGGAGAGCGGCCGCCATGCTCTCCTCTTTCAAGTGTTTCGCCGCTGCCGTCAGCTTGGTGTGAACTTCATCTGTGTGCCGACGGGAGTGGGTGGTCCACTTTGACACGATTCTCATGGTTCCCAGAGGACTTCAAGGCCTGACAGACAGAAACTGACAGCCTCTTGTTATTTTACAACGAGATGTGTGCGTTCCGGGTGCCTGTGTTCGCTCATCCAGAGTCCCCGCAAGCTATAGGGTCCGTTTCTATCGGGCTAATGGTATTTACCGAGAAACATTTTATTTTGAGTGGGTGGGTAGTGAATAAATTATCACCCATCTCTTTATTCCCTGAAAGCAGCCGAACTGCAAGGCGGGGATAAAAGCTCCTTCCTCTGACGCGCCTCTGAATCACTGATGGGCTGTCAAATGGCTTCTACACACCAACATGTGTTATTTTGACAGATATGTATCGCGCTCAAACTAAGGCTGTAACGTACCGTGGCGTTTTAAGGCCATTGTAAATAGACACACACACACAAACAAAAAAAAAAAAAGCGTGGGGGAGTTCATTTATGCCAAAAACGCTGAAATTTCCTAGAAAGAACTTAGGAACTGATGAGCTTGAAGCTCAAATGTTGAGTTTAATCTCAGAAATTTTCTGGGAAAAAAAATAAAACTTCGAACATTTCCAAAAAGGGGAAAAATTCACCATTGGAACCATGGAAATGTTTCAGGTTCAAAAGTAAAAAATGACTCAGAAATTAACAAGATTTTTCAAGAAGACTTCTGAGGTTAATCTCAAAATTTCCGTTTTTTTTTTAAACTTCCTTAATTTTATCCGTAATGGCCCCAATACGCCGTCGTGGTAACGATTCATCGAATGATTGGTGTGCTTTCACTTCCACAAGTCAGTTGTTGACACTGATAACTGGTATTAGCACCAAACGTTCTATTTTCCTCTGACACTTTCCACCTCGTGCCTGAGGACATTTAGATTGATGAAAATGTTTTCATGGTTATTTGAGGGACAAACAGGGATCTTCATATCCACTGCCGTCTGCCTGTTGTGGTTTGGTGATTCATTGCGAATGCCGTCAATTTGGTTCATAGCTTTGTGGACGAACTGAGTAAAAAAAAATATATATATTTTCCTTAAATTTAAAAACTGGACTGCACCCGTTTTTCTAAGTGTCTTTAATTGCTTTTATTTTTATTATTAAATCGATCAAAATTTCACATTTGTTGAATTTTTGTCTGGGTTGAGTAAAAAATGAGCTATTATTGTTACGGGTTAATCTTCTAAGCCACAGACAGGTAAATGTCGGGGAAGCTACACAGATATGAAAATGCTGATTATCATTGATTTCCTATATTAGTGAAGCTGTTATGGCAGAATTTACCTATATCTTTATAAAATTTTTCATCAGTCGCCAGAATAATCGTTGGATCACTCGATTCCTCTGAACTTGAACGCGCTCAAGCCCACGAGTGTCGGAGTGCGATGAAGCCTTCATGAACTACAGCTGAGTGCCCCCCTTCCCCCCCCCCCCCCCCCCCCCCCCCCCCCCCCCCTTCTCTTCCTCGGGTCAAAGGTCAAGCTACTGATTTGCCCCCGTCGCCACGCTTCAGAGGGAGAGTGCCGAGCGTATCGTGACCCCGGCAGCCCCACTCACCGCCACCGCCGGGGGTAAATACACAAGGCTTCAGGAGATGACCCCCGCAACTCCCCACCCTTCACCAAGCTAAAGTCTCTTTTTTTATATATATATCCGCCACTTTCATTTTCGAAAGTCTCCCACTTCTCTGAAGCACACGGGAACAAATCCTCGCCGCCCTTCGTTCATCTTCGCCTTCGTCTCCTCGCTCCCCCCCCCCCCCCCCCCCCCCCTCAGCCTCTCTGACTGGAGGAATCCCGGCCCCATCCACCTAAGTGTCACTGAAGAATGTTCCATCATTTAAACATGGGGTGGGTAGAGGAGGAGGAGGGGGGGGGGGGGAATGCGCCGCTAATATATAACCAATTACACTGGTCACATTTCCTGTGTCTCCTTTGAGCTCCCTGCAGGCTCAAAGTGCCAATCAGGCCTGGAATGCCAGAACATGGCTCTTATTTGCCAGGGGTCAGCGCACCAGTAACCTCGCATTCTAAAGGACCATTGTTCCCATGGCCAGAAAACTCAGAGAGGCGTGCACACACACACACACACACACACACACACGCACAAACGCACACACACACCACACACACACACACACACATAGACCCTGGCCCCTAGAGGCCCCCACATCAAGGGCCCCGCTCTGTTTAAACAGCATCCGCCTGCACAGCCACCCGCCATGAAAGGGATTAAACAAGGTGCGTGTGTGACTGTGTGCATATGTTTAAAACGTCTGTGTTAATATGTCATTTAGCTCATAGTAGCGAGGTTTGGCTGGATTCAGCTCACCTAACGCAGGAGGCGCAGGACTCCTTTACTACGACGTCTTAAATAAAGTCTTTGAATATTGCGTAAACGTTCATGTCGGTTTCACTTTCATGAGTTTCACTTTCATGTCAGAAAGTGAAACTCATATGGAATCATAAAACATATAGTGTGATGTCTTCCACTATTCCTTTGTTTCTTGCAGGTTTGATGATTATGGCTCGTAGATTAATGAAAATTCAAATTCAGCGTCTCTGAAATGTAGAGTATTGAAATTCATGG
This sequence comes from Poeciliopsis turrubarensis, assembly GCA_010277015.1. Taxonomy (NCBI): domain Eukaryota; kingdom Metazoa; phylum Chordata; class Actinopteri; order Cyprinodontiformes; family Poeciliidae; genus Poeciliopsis; species Poeciliopsis turrubarensis. The sequence goes on along the minus strand of VMRN01000090.1, from coordinate 810,856 downwards.
TGTCACGGCGTAAACACCTAATTAACTCCAAACATCTGCAAAGAGTTCCTGAACCTTTAAAGGGACAGTATCATGGGTTGCATGTCATGTTAAGGGCTGCTTTCATTCTTTCATTCAAGTTTGAGAAATCTGTTTCTTTCCCATGGCAACCATGCAGAATGCCTGGTCGGACCTAGCTCCACCTTCAAGGACGAAGCTCCTCCTCTGAGCTGCAGTTTCCAAGCTTCGGCCTCACGGAGCAGCCCTCCCCTACTCTGCTCCTTCAGACTAGCCAGCAGGAGTTAGAAAAAAAAACAATTTGAACTGCGGCTCTGACTAGCTCATTATAGGAGCTACTTTTCAGTGAAGCCCTGTTTAAAATGTTGTTCAAGGGTTAACAGAGTGTTGTAATGACTTCCTGAAGGCGGAGTTTCAGAAAGAGCAGGAGCTTCTTAAAGAGAAAGAGGACCAATTTCAAGGCATTAAATCAGAAAGTCAAATTTCTTTTTAGTCTATTTGATATATGCAGCATTTTTATCTCAACTGAAGGTAAAATTGTTATTAATTATGCTATAAAATGGCATTATTTGCCAAGAAAACACATAATTCTGCCCCTATTTCTAGACATATGCATTTAAACTGTTAGGATATTGTTTCCGAGTGTAAGCTTGATCCCTGATGATGTTCATTTTGATAAGTTTTTTTTTTTTTAATGAAAAGGAACTGAATGGACTGATTTTTTTATTTAAAAAAAAAACAAAAACTGTCAAAACCTTTTTCACGCCTCATTCTCCCTGCCCTTCATTCTTCTGCGCTACTGTCTCATAAAACCCCAATAAAATCCTCTGAAGTGTGCGGCTGAGTTGCCACAAAACATGAGGCAATTCCATGGGCTAAAAAGTGCTCTCGCAGGCTACTGTATGTATATTTATTTCAGTGGAAGAAAAAAAAAAAAAAAAAAAAAAAAAGAGGAGAAAACTTACCTCTAAGAAAATGATTCTCACAAACGTGTGTGCCGCCACCTCCAGGTCTGCCTGCCTCTAAGTGTCTGTGCGACTGTGTGAGACAAAGACGCCGTCTCGCTCACTGTTCACACTCAAACGGCAGCAGAGCGGGGACGCTTCATCATGCATGCTGCCGTTTAGCGCGTTCTGTCTCTTACATTTCCTCACAGGACTTGAAAACATAAACAACATGACTCAGTCGCAGATGAAAGCTCGCGTTAGAAATTGAAATATCAAACCTGTTTCTCTCTCTCTCTCTCTCTCTCTTGCCCTTTCATATGACATATTTATTCTGCTTCTTTTTTTTTTTTTTTTTTTCCTCTCCCCCCGGTCAGTTCATCGAGTGTATCTGTAGAAAGACAGACAGTGTGAATTATGAAGCTTCTTCTGGATCATTTTTAAAGTTCTTTAGGAAGCCGACAGCAGAGACGAGGTCCAGCATCCCTTGCACAGTGATTTAGCAGAGATCGCGATTTCATTTTGTTTACATTGACTTTTAATTCAGATAGAAAAATTAATAATAATAAAAAATAAAAAAAATTGTAATAAAACCAAACTTATCAGAACAAAATGAATTTCTCATAGGGTGTGAGAGAGGAGCACGAATCGTTCTGTTTCTTTAAATAGCTGTAAATAGACGGTCAGGAGAGATCTCCTGTCGCAGACTGTGACAGCTGCTTTGACGAAGCCTCTGACTGAAGACGGTCTATTACATGGAAGAAGCTGCGTCTCCACTGCAAACATGCAAGACTCTGTCAACAACAAAAAAAAAAAAAAAAAAAAAAAAAAAAAAAAAAAAACCTACGCAACAGTTTTCATTGATTATAAATGTTGGTCAGAATGAGCGAAACCGCCCAAACACCATCTGGGACGCAAACACCGACAGAGTCGAGAATCTACGACCGTGCTCCTTTGTGCACCCAGGATGCCACCCAGCCTGTATCCCATACATTAAACCAAAAAACATCCAACGTCTTTGTCTGGATGTTTCCTTTCGTCTGCAGCCATCTTCCCCTGCATGAACATGCAAGCAAATTGACTGGCAGACGTAAAATACAGAGAACCGATCGGCCATCTGAGGACGTCAACAGTTACTTTATTTCATCCCACACACACACACACACACGCACACATTCATCCGTCTCATCGGCAGGCATGCAAATGCATGCAGTTTCACACAGGTATGCAGTGGAGTTAGGAGAAACCTGACCTACCTGATGGATCGAAACTACTCCTACGCTGCTCCGTTAACCCCTCAGTGTTCGGCGTGGGAAACAATGCTCCGGCGTCAGCTGCTAATTCCTGCCCAAATGCCTAAAGATGGATGGACGGACAAACTGATAGATGGCGACACAACGCTGAAAGGAGAAGGAAAGCAGAGATTTAGAGGTTCCATGTTAGGAAGAGAAGGTGAGGGGAATTAAAAAGGAGATGAAAGGTCCCCCCCCCACCCCGCCCCTCCTTCCTTCTCTTCCTTCCTTTGCTAGCCTGTAGCAGATATGTGAGGCCAAAGGGCAGACTGTCTTTTCAGAGAAACATGATTGCAGCCTTGTTGCAAAAAGGCCCTTTCATTTAGAGATATGACTTCTGTTGGCGCAGGAAGCCGAAGCGCTGCTTTTCTCCGCCGTACAAAACCTCAGCAGAGACCTTGTGCCTCTGAAAAGGCCTTTCAAGACACTTGTGTTGTCAAGGTCCTGCCGTGAAAGGATGTGGGTTTATAGATGTAAAAAAAAAAAAAAAAAAAAAAAAAAAAAAATCAAATAAAATCACAAGTTAAGGTTTTGTCTTTCTATTTTGAAATATGACAGACAGTCCGGTCCCCCTGCCCCTCTGTGGTTTATCAGTCATTATTAATCTAGCCAAGGAAATGACGTGTCGCCATGCAGCTGTGGAGTTCAGTAAAACGTTTGGCTCGGTCCCCGGTTCCCATAGTTACCCCCTTTGCTTTGATGCTTAACTCAGGTTGGGGTTACAATATCCCACTGACAAATGGGACGCTGCGTCAAGAAGCAGAGCTCTCATCAGTTCTCACTTATTTCAAATATGTAAACAAGCGTGACTTAATATGTCCGGGTGTTACTTCATCAGCGCTGAATGTTTGTCTCCTGAAGGCTTCTTTTTTAGATTTGAGGCACCGGTAGCCTGTCATCACTGAACAGAACACAGGGGCATCGATCCAAAAATACTGATAATATCGAAGCCAAGTTGGTGTATATACATTGATGAAAATGTATTAGTTATAAATGGAAAAAATTTGCCAGTTTAACCAGTATTTCCCTTTCTCAGCATAAAAAAAAAAAAAGATTGCCTTAACACATGCTCCTGTATCTTGCTGAAAAGCTACTTGTAAGTTAGTTTTGCCATATTTTAAGTCTACTAAAATATTTGCATTAACAGCAATACCAAAGATACTTGTTCAGATTTAGTGTTTTTGCAGTGCGACGTTTCGGTATGAAGGTTCCTGCCATGGAACCAAGCGGCGCAGGTTTGCGCTGTTATTCTGATCCAGCACTCTGGAGGTTATGTAGTTCAGGTCAATACCACCGGCGTGCGACCGGCGGACCTCGCAGTGACGTCACGCGGCTTGTGAAAGTCCTCTTTGATGTAAGTCGAACGTTCAGCCTGCTGTTCCTGGCACGTGTTGCTAAGAGACGCCCCGGAGGAAAACGTTTGATGTCTAGATCCTTATCAGAGACGCGGTGCCGCGCGGCAAGCGAAGACGGCCCGTCCTCACGTCACGTCAGCGGGTTCGTGACGCGATACTGTTGAATTGTTCATTGCCAGGAATGGTTCTCTGTTGACGCACACAGCATAATGCAAATATCTTAGTAGACTTGAAGGAAGACAAAACTGAGTTACAAGTAACTTTCCAGAAAGAGACAGGAGTAAAACATTTCTTAATGATGAAACCTGTGAGGTTTTTTCACTAGTGTGAAAAATACTGACATAAAGCAAACTTCTGTCTCTTGCTGAAAAGTTACTTGTAAGTACCTTAAAACAAACTTTCACCAAGTAATTTTGGTCTATAGTGCAAATATCATAGTACATGTAAAATAAGACAAAGGTTTTGAGCTTTTTTAGAGTCAATAATTCCTTAATACTGATGAAAACAAACATGTTCCATTGGCTGACTATTTCACTTTTGCGCTAGATTAAAAATACTTGGTAAGGATTTGGTGTCTTTGTGCATTTGGATTCTCTTTTTTTAATATATGACATTTCACACTTGAGTTTAACAAACATTTCATGTCGTCTTTATTCCATGAAGGGAAAGCGTTTTGAGCCGCACCCTGACTTTAATCGGCTCGCTCCTCTGTGGCAGGCAGGGCTCTAAACGCCACGCGAGGGCAGGTCTGCTCAGCGCATGACCCGAATGTTGCGCGATGTAGGCCACGCCGATAAGACTGGGTGGGTGGAGAACCGTGCACTGCCTTATCACCTACCTGCCCTTTGATATAGTTTGACCGGAGGCAGATGAAAGCCGCCGGCCGGCCAGCCGGCTGCGGGGGACGACGTTGAAGCCGCCGCCGCCGCCGCGCCAGCCGGGCAGGCCCTTGTTTTGGACTCGAGCCAGCAGCTCTCACTTCTGCTCTGTCACAGACTTGGAATGACTTCCGCAGAGTTGAGTAACAATGACTGTGACAGGACGGATTCCAGCAGGAACGGGAGACTCGCATACCTTGGCAGGGAAAACTTTATCCGCCTGAATACCTGAATCTCTCTGGCACAGGGACGGGGGTTCCCTCTCGTTTTCCAAACCTGTTTAGGATCCTTCCGCTGTCAGAGGAACGGCGGGCGCCATGCAGAGCGTTGACTCCATGTGGGGCCTGGGAAGAGAATCCTCCTGTTTATCTCATTTAGTCTCTAATAATTACAGCAATTTTTCAAGTCATCAAAAATCCCCTAAAGAGAATTTAGGATGTTTATTTTCAGCTCGTGAATGATACGAGATATTGTTCAACCAAGAACTAGCTTTACTAACTGTCCTTTGCTCGAAACGTCTGCTTTGTTTTTATAATGCATCACTGTCTCTTTTCCCTTTTGTCTCTTTAGACTGACCCATATTTTCCTTTTCTTCATTTGATCAAAAACTCCCACCTGAAAATCTCTCACATGTTTCAGTTGAGCCACACACAGGACCCAAGAGATTGATTGATTGAATTTAATTGTAACAATAAAAGTACTCTCTTGCAGCAGTTCACCAAGGCCGTGTCGGTGGGAAGAAAGCGTGGTCCCCGTGGGAACAACATCACGCATCGACACAGGACGCCTTTCTTCCCGATGGATCATTGTGACACACTGAGCTGACTCACAACATGTGTCTCTGTTTTTGTTCCTTTTGAAACGAACAAAGAAGAACCGCAGTATAGTTCTGCTGGGCGTCTCTTTCTGAAATCTCCCCCCCCGTCCTCTCCCCCCTCCACCACCACAAGTTGTGAAGACAAAGAGCTGCAGCCAAAAGCGACGTGAGACGACCGGGGGCAGAGGATCAGTAAATGAAACGGTAGCTGGTGGCCAGAGAAGAGGTACGACTCCTGGTTGCTCATAATAAACAACATGAGTCACGTACAGCTGGCCATGTGGACTGAACAGATTCAACATGTTCGGCCAAATGGTACTTATCAGACCTTTCATGCTCGAGTCTCGGTATTGCTGCGTTCAAAAGCGACAACGAGAGAAAAAAAAAATGTTAAAAAATAAATAAATAACAGACAGTGCCTCATGGTTAATAAGATTCCTCACAAACAAGTGACGAATTTGATTTTCTTTTATTATTGGCAAGAAAATAACCCATCCTGATGGATCTGGATCAGAGCTGCTTGCCTAGTAGACAAGATTTAGTTCAAATGAAATAAGATTCACTGATAGTATTATGTAAAATTTTATTCCCCCATCAAAAACATACATGGAGTGTTGCCTTGATCATTTTATACATATCTGAGAAATACCTTCATCTCCCGTAGCAACCATTCAGCTGTGCAAAACACTTGAGTGGACCTTTGATTTGCAGATCCTCCTCTGAGCTAACTTTTTATCAAAAAAACAGTTTTTCAAAGTCGGTGTTTCGATCAAGCAAGTATATTATTGAATCACAACTGATGTTTGTATAAGATGTATAATGTAAGCAAATAGTTCAACACTGCATGGAAAATTAAAGGACCTTTAATTCTGACAGTGATGCCAGACGAAGCGCCGCTGTGCCGCATCGGAGCTCTAATTTCTTCCTGTTTACGTCCCGACAAAAACAGTTAAGCAACGACTTCCGCTCAATTCACTGGCACTTAACACTTTAATACATTTCTTTCCAATTCTGTCCAATCGTACATGCACATATAAACTTGGTCTCAAAGGCAACTCAAAGACCAGAATCCAGAAACAGGGACTCTAGTTGCACTTTTCGTGTCGCCACGTAATGACAAACCATGTCACCGCCACAGTGTTCCTAAGTGACAAAAAGAGCATGCTGCGCAATAAGTTCACACTTTTTGAAGCACAAAGAAATAACTCTGCTTGTGGAGAGCCCCTGCAAATAACCAGGTGGAGCTTCTGCAAACTGCAGTGTGAACACAATGCAGACTTAAGGCTGATGCTTTTGTCCCCTGCATCCCTGAACCCGTCGCCCGCCCCCCCCCTGTGAGTTGACTCAACATGCTACACGTAGCATGTTCTTGTTGAGAAAGAAACAGAGAATTTATAAGAAAGAATAACAAAATTGCATATGTGTACATACATAATTTGGAGGTCAGGACAATGAATTAATATAAAAAAAGATATCGCATGAGACACTTGATCAGTATCAATAAATAATACAAATGATCAGAATATTCAGAAATAACTCTCGATCTTTGGTTACCTAGCAACAACTTCTTGAGGGACTTGCGCAGCAGCAGTTTGAAATATCGCCACTTTGCCTCATCACTGCTTAAAAACAAAAACTATTCTGAACAGTGAAAACCGGATGAAACAGGACAAGCCCCGGCACCAGCCTGACAGCATTTCAGACATTTAAAACAAAAAAACCAATCAACAATTACCAACAGAGAGTGACAAGAAACCTTTGTATTGTGGTATGTTTTTCAGCCATGTCTTTCAGGACTCATACAGCTGTATATATTTAGCGATTCAGGTTAACTGGACTATCAATTTTGAGCAAAAAGCCTCTCTTGCGGCGCGTTATGGGAGGGACACACAGGGAGCCACAAGCAACAGCGATAGACCTCAATCGGAGTCTGCTGTCCATAAGACGCCAATATAACGTCAACTTTTTTCAACTTTCTTATGTTGAGCTTGAAATTTCACACGCACCAATGTCGCCAGACGACGGACGATGGCGAGCGACTGCGGCCTCATCACACAAGTTCCCTCAGAAATGACGGATGAAGAAGAGGCGTGTCAAGCCCGTTGCATGGTCTTCTACCGCGGTCAGCAATTTAGTCGCTGTCGCGAGTGACAAGGCGGGCTGATGGGACCGTCTACCTGCTGTGCTTATCTGCAAATTTCGCTTCAAAAAACACCCTTGTGGAACTATGAAGAAAGCCAATGTAGCATGTGCTTACTGTAACGATTAGCTGTCCTTCCTCTGAAGAACCGGCAGTTTATAGCTGACGTTTCTGAATTTTACGTTTAAAACAAAATGGCTTTAAAAGAAAAAAAAAAAAACTGTTCTGAATACTGAAACCTGGACGACTCAGATGTTTGGTTTGAGACAATAACATATTTTCGGTGACACTTTTTGAAAACGCGCATATTCACATTTCGAGCATCGTGTATAGTGAGTTCCCTGACCACTGACCACAGCCCCCTGTGAACAGATAAAATCCCGCTGAGAAGAACTTGAAGGAGCAGTCGTTGGTCAGGGTGAACCGCGCTGCAGTTCAGCCAGATCGTTCTTCCCAGGATTGTTCAGATCATTGAATCAGACAGACTATAGAAAGCCTTGACACTCATCAGCCTGAAACAGAGAATGAAAGACTGGGCCGAAGTGAGTAAGTATAGCTTATATATGGTTATGCTATAAGGAGGCCAACATAAGATTTCACCTGCACTTTCTGTTGGTGTATAATTACTGCATGTCGAAATCAACCTTGATAGGTGTTGCCACTTCTGGTACAGTTCAGCCCACCAGCCTAATTGAATCCACCTACTGCGCTGTGGTTAAAACCAGTGATTTTTTTTTTTTTTGTGATGGATAATGTCTACGCCTGTCTGTTTTTACCGTTCTATCTTTCCATCTATCCTTCCAGCTCACTTTCTCCTTCGCCATGTGTGGCTTAAATTACAAAGCTTTCACTTAGAAGTGACTCATTTCCAGAGAATGTACTTTTTTTTTTTTCTTTTTTCTTTCTCTCAGGCTTTTTTTTTTTTTTTTTTTTTTTAATAAGCTGTCTGATTTCCTTTCAGTTAGACTCACACTCCATTTATCTTAATCTGTTCTTTTCTTGTCAACCCATGCTTGCATCACTGTCCTACACTCGTGTTTTTTGGGTTTTTTTTTTTGGGCCAGTTGCAACCCGGAGTACCTTCATACCCCCTTGAACGTCTTTCACGTTGCAACAGAACCTTGACGTGTTTATTTTGTGCGATCATTTAGTGCTGCGGAGTCGTGAAACAAACAAGAAATGATCAATTATTCGCAAATAAAAACTTGAGAGTGTTGCATTCATTTGCAGTCTCTGTCCTTTACTTTGTTACACATAAAGTAAGTGCAACCAGTTCCAGTTAGTAACAACATAGTTACTAATTGTGCGCAATTTAACTTCAGCATAAATCCAGCTTATATATGTAAATCTTTTATGGGTATCAAAGTAAAGGACAGAGAATACAAATGAATGCAACACTTTCAAGTTTTTATTTGTAAATAATTTTGAAGACGTTTCAAATTTCCTAATTAGAGGACATTAGAAACATGTCAGGGAGAATGTTGGAGCAATTAGGTCAGAAAACAGTCCATTACTCCAGTACTTCTCCAAAACAGAATTTTTTTTTTCCTGTTCTGATCTTACCTTCTCTTTTTATAAGTCGCATGGAGTCATTTCAGGTGTTTAGCTTTGTTCCACATCCAACCACTAGGGGGCGCCTGTTGCATTGGTGCACAGGCTTGAGGGCACCCAGAAGGAGAATGAAGCTTCATGTTGAATGCTAACAGAAGCTCGGCGTGTGTCTCATCTGTTCTGCGTTGCAGCATCAATGGATGACAACAATCAATGCATCTTTATTCTGCTAATATTATAACTATATAGCTGAACAAATATTTTCATAGCCCGATTGTAACCTGTTGCACAACTCGCAGGAGGGATGGTTTAAATAAAAGCCATTTTTTTTAAAGAAATACTTTCTGTAATTTCCATCACCAAAAATAAAAAGAACCAAGAAACATTTAAGTTGAAATTGTAAAACGGATCTACTATGAAAAAAAAGAAATCTTATTTTTAAGTCATATTGCTCAGGCTTTGTCAGTAGAGCTATGTGTGATGCAGTATTTTTTGGTATTGATCCAAAACCAAGTAAATACATGGTCAATATCGCCAATATCCGATATCGATACTGATACTTTTTGTCCAAGTATCATATGCCATCAGACTTCTGACCTGTAGCTATTTTAGTAGTTTTTCATTTCCTTATCAAAGTTTACAGGTATTTACAAACTTATTTAATGCCATATTAGCATGATTGGTGTGCATGTTTTCATTAAAGAGAAAGCAACAGTTTTCATTTGAGAGCAAATCAAAAGAAAATGCTTTGAGGTAGATTTGAGAAACAATACAAAAATAAAATTGAATTCAAAGAGGGAATGTGAAACCGAAGTATTGATAGTCTGGTAGTGTCATTGGATGGTGTTTTTGTGCTTGAATTATGGCGCTCTGTGACCAAGCAGTTGTTGTTAAAACATTTGAAATTAATGTATGATACTTCAACGTTCTAATTTTGCCTTATTTCCTGTTGACCTGTCACAAAGTGAGCAAAAAAAAACCAAAAAAAAAAACCATTGTGGTTCAAAAAGTAGCAAAGACCTTCACGGTGCTGAGTATTTCGTCACACCCACGCTGAGCTGAAGCAGAGGGCGTTTATGGAGATATTTAAGCATCTTTATGTATTTTACCTGCAGAAAACGACTTCCTCTTCTCCTTTTTTTTTTTTTCAAAACAAAGTCATCCTCAGATCTAAGTCTGAGGATGACTTAGATCTTAGATCTTAGATCTCAAGTGGGGAGAAGAAGAGGCAAGGCAGGGATTTAGAGGAAACCGGGCTCCAGGAGACGGATGGACACTTGGAAAGAGAGAGAGAGGGAAAAAAAAATAAAAAAATAAAGCACAATTAGTCATTGATTTCAAAGACAGCATGTAATAAAACATTTCCCCCCCCTGAGGTAAACCTGGTAAATGCAAACAAGAATTAGCTGCCTACGCTCAGTGAATAAGGCTTAAAGAATGCGTGACAGCCTCATGGAGCCACTCTACCCCCCCTCACCCACTCACTCATTCTTTCTGCCGACACATCTTATAATGGGTTTCACCTCCACCACTCCAACAAGAGCTGTGGCAAAAAAAAAAAAAAAAAGAGGGGATAGAAAAAATATTCCTCTGAAAGTAAAATTCAGGCATTGTTTATAATAAATTGAAAAAAAAAAAAAATCCACGCTTGAAAGATGACAGTTTTTGAGATGCTTTTTTTTTTTTTTTCCAGCCGTGGGATTCATAACCAAATAGCAGCACAAAGGCGAAGGCGTGGTGAAATCATAATATATATATAAAAAAGGAGCTTTAGAATAAAGCGAAAAGCAGTGCAGTTAACAGAGATACTGGGATGCGTTCAGAGGTGGGGAAGGAGCGTCGGACAAAGAAAACACGAGGCCACTAATGCTGCGCCGCCATAGAATCCCTGTCAATAAAAGTTTTGCAGCGGCAGTCCACATTAGATGAGGTGAGGACCTGTTGAGCAAATAAAAAAGAAACAAATCTAGTGAATGGACAGAACGGAAACAGATGCGGGTGACAAACGTGGAACCAGCCAGGTGTGAGGATCAGAGCCTCTCACAGGAACACATTTCTACAGCTGTGCAGAAACACACAGGCAAAAAAAAAAAAAAAAAAAAAAAAAAAAATGGGAGAAAATCATGAAGAGTTTGTGTGCACTCTCGCTTTCGTGTCATGCTCACCTGAATTCGTCCTTGCGGTTACCGGAGCAACGGGCGAAATTTTCAAGGGCTCTTGTGCCGCACTGGCAGCTCGCTTTTGATTTCTTTATCAAATATGCATTTTTTATTTCTTTTTTTTTTTTTTTTCCCTTCCTCTTCGTGTTTCCCCGCCGCAGGCTCTGCCGAGACTCAATCACAGTCACTCATAAAGTCATTGTAGTCTGTGCATAAGCTGACAATCAGCAGATAGTGACTGTTGTTTGGGGGTGTTGGCGGTGGGGGAGACAGAACAAAAGCCAGAAATTCAAAGGCAGAATTTCCCTAAACCACATTGACGTTTTTTTTTTTTTTTTTTTTTTTTTTTTTTTTGTCTTGCAATGTGTCAGAACCATCAAAAACTCTTGACAGAGGTTAAATGAATGAGGGCTTTTGTACTTCTGTTGCTACTTGGTTTGTGTGGGCAAGAGAAAGCAAAAAAAAAAAAAAAAAAAAAAAAAAAAAACCCCAAAACGCACGATCCGAGACGGAGCTTCTTCGTCGCTCATGAAGGGCGGCCCGAGCGTCCGAACGTTAGTGACCGGCGAGGGGAAGCCGACGTCTAGTCAGAAAACGACGTTCTTTTGTCGCTATCGCTCTCGATCACACAAACGCTCTACGCGCCTCGGCTTTGATAGAAATAAAGGGAAACCACAGCTAGTCAACGACAAAACCACAAAAGACATCAATGCTTTCACTGAGGGGAAACACAGTGACATCAGATGTGACCTTAATCAGCTCGCAAGCACGACGTGCGCACGACTGTCATTTTCATTGTACATTCAAATGTTCAAACTGGCAACAGAAGAAAAGAGAGCGAAAAGAAAAAAAAAACCCTGTTTAATTTACTGCATCTTACCCTTCAGCTTTTCTAATAAGCAGCAATCAAAGACCTACTGGAATCGCGAAACTGCCCACTCAACTCTTGAACCTCGATATTACTTGCAATTGAATATTCGCCTCTCTTCTTCCGAAGTGAAATACTTCACTTTGGAGAGTTTGAGCGCGCTCCTCCTGCTGCAGGAACGACAGACTCACTTTCCGTTTCTTTCTAACTTTCACCGTGTCTTCAAGGAAGCTCATCAGCATCTCCGTGCATTAGTCACCTCTTTACCCTCTCCATGCCTCTCTCCTTCGTGCTCGCTGTCTACCTTCTGTTAGTGCCTGCACCGGTTGGCTACGCGCGTGTCCTTTTGACTGTCATCTTGTCTGGGGCTTCAATACACTTTTCCCACCTCCGCAATTTTTTTTTTTTTTTTTTTTTTTTTGTGCCTTAATGCGTATGAGTCAGGATCTTAAGCACAGCTTTTTACAGTGGTAAGTGTTGGGGAGGGCTATGTGTGTGTGTGTGTGTGTGTGTGTGTGTTTGTGTGAGAACAGCCCTTGTGCTGGTTTGGTACCATTGTCTTCCAAGTACTCCATTAGAATTAAATGTCAGAGCGATTACCTGCGTCTCTGACTCACCCCTCAGCCAGGTGCTTTCTCTCTGCTCCCACATGCAGCATGCACACCAGGAATCCACGCTATGCAAATACTTGCACAGGGCCCACATTCACACTTACCACTCCTGACACATGGGAAAAGAATGGGACATACCCTCTGAACTAACTGCTCGCCCACGCGAATACCACACATTCCATCCCCTAAAGTGCCAAACAGCCCAACAAGACCCACACCGTCGCGCAATCGCTCAACCTCAAGTCCGGGCTCATCCTCGTCTGGTTGACTCATGAACCGCACGAATACTAAGTGACACCGTTGGTGGGAACATCCGCTTCTTTGACACCACTCAGCCACTGACCCGGTCGCGGCAGGATGAACACCTGGGACTTCTGAACTTTGGTTTGGCATCTCATATCCGAGGGACTCTGTCACTGTGCTGCAGCGCTGCAGAGCTGGAGATGCTGCAGCATGATTTACACGAGACTGTGTGTCTTTCTGTGTCTCGGCGACACACGGAGTTGGAATAGCAGGCCGAGCGTGTCCAGGGCAAATACTGAACATCACTCAGCTTAGTAAATGTGCGATTTACATGCAACGTGGACATGGAGCAGAATGGATGTCCTCTGCTCTGACGTTGGACGAAGGTAGAGGGTTCAACCCCAAACCACTCCCAACCTTGCTGCAGCACTCGCTGCTGGCTCACCATAAAAGACTCCAACAACACAGAAAGAGACTCGCTAGATTAGTAACTTGTTGGTTTTTGCTAGGGGGTGTGAAAAGTAAATAAATACATAGCATCAAAGTTTTCTTTACTTTTTGGTCACTTCTCATCCTCTCCACTCAGCCCCAGGCTTGGCAGTGTCTCTTGGCTCCGCCCACTTTAGTGGATTTTATTTTATTTGTTATTGTAGCAGGGTGGGGTGATGCTTTCACAGGGTGTTAGCTTCACTTTGTTGACAGGAAGAAGTCTGAGGTAACAGAAACTAGTACTAATTTTTCACGTCAAATTCATTTTTATAACGCTGAGCTGCTTAAATAATTACACCACAATATAATTGCGCTGTATAAGGAACTAAGATTCAGAGCAGTCTTTGACCCTCGCTACTTGACTGTTACTTCTGGTCATTAATTATATCATTCGATCTTATATTTCACATTATCTGTGCTCCTGCTAAAAGTTACTGTTTACTTCTTGCAGTTAAGCTCATTTGCCAAAAAAAAAAACTTGACTGTTCAGGTTTTTGCTGTTTAAACTGTCCAAAATCACAGACTAAAGCCTGACAAGAAAAAAAAAAAAAAAAAAGTCATTAACAGCTCCAAGACCTTGTTGTCTTGGTGGAATTAAGTGTGCATTAAGCAGTGAGGTGAAAACCACTTTTTCTTGGAAGGATGCACTGTGTTGCTCTCATGAAAAGTGTCCCAGTTAATTGTGTAATTAAAGTGGCGCTCAGAGGAGTCCGTGCAGTGCCCGCGTTCACCTCTCTTCACACGATCAATAGACTCTTCAGCGTCTCGGGCTGGAAGTTTCTTTCTTCACGCAAATCGTGTGAGCACTTTGTTCCTGTTCCAGGACTTTTCCAGATGTGAAATATTCCAGATGGTCACATTATTATTTCGCGTTTTGTGTTGTGTTCTGGTTGCAACGTGTAAAAGATGGGATTTTCCGATCAGGCTGTTCTTTATGCATCTGATTCAACTTTGGCTGCATAAATTAAACTCAGTCTACTTCCTACTTCGCTTGTATTTTTTTTTTTTTTTTTAAATAAAAAAGTCGATTGAAAACAAATGTGAGGAGAGGATTTGAAGAACGTTTTAAAAATGTATTTGCAATCCTGTAAAATTAGACTCTTAATTAATATACAGCGACTCAAAAAATGCAGTAAAATTCAAATTCATTTAATTGAATTCACTCCATGTCAATACAGTTCATTCAGTTTGATTTTATTAGATTTTTTTTTATTTCATTTAATGGAACAACAAGCTAAAAATCCAGTTAAAAACAGTTATTACTAATTGTAAAGCAGACAGTAGTTTACTGCACTTTCACATTGACTCATTTTTATTTATGGAAAAATTCAAATGCGCTCAACATTTTGCAGATTGGAAGAAAAATGACATCCACCTGCCAACAAGCATCACTTTGTGTTTATGAGTGTATCATCTGATACAGACAAATATTTGCAAGGCAATGAAATGTAAAAAGTTATTTCGGCAAGGCCAATGTGGGCAAAACCAGGTGTAATTGAGTCCATGCCGCAAAAAAAACCAAAATCTGACAAAGTATTTTTGGTCTAGTTTCTATTGAAAATATCTGGGTGCACTTGAAATGAGACAGAACCAACTTACAAGATACAGGAGCTTCTTTAGAGTCAAACGTTCCTAAATATTGATGAAAAAACGATAAGTTCCATTGGTAGATTATTTCATTTACAACAAGACATTTTTCCCGTCTTGTAAGTGAAGTCTGCTCAGCAGACCTTCTCTCTCTCTGTGTGCTGGGCTGCATGGTGATGTGTGGGCATTTCAAAAAGGCAGGTAAAATTAGCTCTCAGGTTAAACACTGTTAGTATAAAGGTCCTGATGATGCGCATCGTCTTCACTGATAATAAACCTTTTCCCTGCGGAACGGCGGAACGGTGTTTGGCCCCGACGCCTACGCAGTCGCAAGGCTGCTCGGTGCCGGAGACCTTCAGTTCCCCGGGACGTTTTCCCGTTTCTTCGGCGTGACAGACTCCACTCTTTCAGACTCTTTCAGTTTTCTACCAATGGATTTCTTTCTTTTTTATTTTATTTTTATCTGGACCTTCACGTTCCATCCATCCATTTTCTGTACACCCTTGTCCCTGATGGGGCCTTGAGGGGTGCTGACCTTCATGTTGTTTTGTATTATTTTTTTTTCCCACACTCCACCTGCATTTCTGTTCACCATGTAATTGAAGTTGCGAAAATACATTTGGTTAAAGGAAAAACGGCCGTTTTATTTATTTTTTTTTGCTTTAGTGTTTTTTTGGCCGTGTGTTTTGCGAAACTGCATCACGAGTCACACGATCAACAGCCGGATGTTGCTACAGGTGGAAACGACAAAGAATACAACAGAAAGTGGTGAGAGGATGACGTTTTTGTAAAGACCTATCTTGTGACCGAACTTATTCATGTGTGGTTTTAATTGCGTTTCTTGTTTAATCGAAACACCACAATTGCAAAATTGTGTTGTTGTTGTTGTTGTTGTTGTTGTTTCATTAGCAAAATATTGACAAAGTGAAGGTTTTACAATGAGCCCACTTCTGGTCATTACTTCTTCAAGACACACTGAAAGGTTGTAAGAGAAACTGAATTTAAAAGAGTCAGTTTCACTGAACATCAGTGTAACAACCACAGTTTTAATGATGGACCTTTGCACAGTCCTAACTATAAAAACATTCTTATGTCACCGATGTCTCTGCCACAAGCAGAAAGTTTGAGCTGTAATTTTACACTGACATTTACTTCTTGACATGGACTGGTTGAAACCATCTGGTAGGGCAATCACCCAACTGATTTTCTTTTCTCTCAGCTTTTCTTTGGACAAGACACTAATTCCACCATGAAATAATTTGCATTATTACAAATATAAAACTTCCCATCATCAGCCCCTCGTCACACCCCAAAAAACATCTAAAGCAGGTTCCCACTGCAGAAACCTTCCCCAAGGATGAGGTTGTAAAACAGTTTTTACCAGATTTTGAAGTACATTTTCACACTTCTCTGCGTGGATCAGCAACAGATTTCTAAGACGTGACGTGTTGCCAGGAGTCGCTGCTCCTTTGCCTGACAGCATCTGTCAGGCTCATTTCTGAAACGTTGAAAACTTCCTCTGTCTTTGAAGTGATCGGAACCAAGTCTTGGAATGATTGACTGGTTGATTGATTGATTGACTTGCTGAAGCCCAATTTCAAGGCGTTAAATTACAAAATAAAATTTCTTTGACGCTCACAACATCTTTGTAACAACTGAAGGTAACATAGTTACTTGATTGTGTCATAAAATGCCACCATGTGCCTGGAAAATTCATATCACTGCCCCTTTAATAAATGTATAGGCTTCTTTTGTGATGACAAAAGATTATACTTAATGTTATCATTAGCTTAATGATTTCTACATGTGCAGAAAGCTGTTTTGATCTTAATGAACTACAAAAACCTGAAATTAGAATGAAGTCATTGTTCCTCCTCCGGCAGAAAATGTGACGTGTGTTGAGCCGCCGGCGCCGGAGTCCATGTAAAAACACACAGTGGTGTTAGAATAGCAGGCAGCAGCTCTGTCACAGCCTCAAACATCACTGCTCAGCTTTCAAATGGATGTGGTGTTTCATCAGTTAAGGGTCGACTGCCTTTGGCAGACAGTACATCCGGCGTTAAACGGTTGTGCTGGTGTTGGATGATGTCAGAGCTCGCGAGGCGCTGTGCAGATCGGATCCATTAACCGTGAGCCGCTGAGAGAAGCAGGGAGATCCTGGGAGTTCTGGCAGGATAAATGAGGCAGAAATCTGCTTCCCTTATTACACAACCCATCATTGACTTCTCATCTGTCTGCACAGGGTAACACACACAGACACACACACATATATATATATATATATATATATATATGTTAATTTTACTCAAACATATACCTGTAAAAAGAGTAAAACCAAAGAAACCGATCATTTAAAATGGTCTCTTAATTTTTTTCCAGAACCGTATTTTCATCCACAGACATGAAAATGTTTCTCTGTGACGCACAATCTTTGCACACCGGTGTTGTGTTGTAAAAAGTGACTCGAGTTTTTTTACAAGAAAAATATGTAACTTTGCTTAGTCACTGGTTACTAATGACATGGCAGCTTCTTTTAATATGATTAATTTTGTGACTGAATACAATACATGACTTATTAAATACACAGAGCAGGTTGTAAAGCAACAGATAGTTCTGCTGGAGATGTAGATATTCAGTTCCGAGGAAAAGCTTGATTTAGAAATCGTTTCATGGAGATGATGAAACGATATGATGAGGCTTTACACAATGGGCCACCTTGTAAACATCCTGGAAGACAAGTTCAACAAGTTTCACCTTTAATTTATTGATCAACTTCATATTTTGCACTTAAATAATGGGCACTTATTTGCCACCAAAAATTGCGTTCTGGCTGTTGTTCTTGGTGTTACGGTAATCCAGAGGGGTCAACAAAAATCCACAACAACAAAGAAAAAAAAAAAAAAAAAAAAAAAAAAAGTCAATTTTATTTGAAGTTCTGTTGTGGGTAATGACTAATAAAAACCAGCAAAGACTATCTAAAAACTAAATGATGTAATTAAATTTCACAAACAAGAAAGTCACAACCAAATAGAATTGAACGATCATAAAAAAACCAAAACTACTGTAATCCTGGACAGCTCTGGGAGTTCAGGAGAAAAACTCCCCTGAAAAACTCACAGTTGGTTAAGTCCACTCCAAGAGCTCACATCTGTCCAAACCCCGGTGGAAAACCAGGCGGAGCCGCTGGACAGGAGGAGACAAAGCCAGGTTAAAGAAAAGAAAAGCATTAGTGGAGGATCCTGGCAAATGTGCAAAGCTCACTGACAAATTTGTCCCAAGAAGACAGACAGAAAAGTCTACAAAAATTATCTGTAAAAATTTCAAAATCAGTATTCTAAACAACTAACGTAAAATAAGTGCAGTAAAAAGATCTTGTTATGGCTCTTTTTGGAGCAAAGCCCTGCAAAGACATTACAAATTTCCATCATATCACAGTCACTTAGATGTTCTGACTGCTCAGCATTTGAACCTGCTTTATGGGGCCGCCGCACCTGTTTTGTGCTCACCTCTCCATGACAAATACTTGAAACACATTCAGATTGTTCAGCTTGGACCTTCTTCGTTCTTCGCCGCAACCAAACGCTGATCTGGACTCGGAAAGCAAACTCTGCTCCGCCTCACAGCCGAGGTCTGGATTCAGTTCCCGTGAACTCTGCTGCGCTTCGAATTCGTATGTGAACGCAAGCGGACCGGAGGCGGCTTCAAAACTATAGCGCTGGGCATTCTGGGGAAATACAACCACAACAGACATGAGATTCTAGCGCTAGCGGGAGAAAGGACTCATGGTCTTTTACCAACGACAAAAGAGAAACGAACGACTTCTTAAACAGGTTTTTCAAAGGGTTTGGTTGGTTCGACACAATGCAGCGTAAAATTGAACCCCGCCAGGCTGAAAATGTAACAAATGCTGCGACTGTGGACCAAAAACTACTAGGTGTGAAACACCGACAATTGTTGAGTTGGTTCAGTGATTTGTAGTTTCTTGCTTGTTGTTTTGGGGTCTTCAGAGAATAATCACACTAAATATTTTTGCTTCATTCTTTTGCCAGGTTTCCTCTGTGCTTTCTGCTCTTCTGTTTATATTTCTGTGGAATGACTTCAGCAGGTACTGAACTGACTCATCATATCAAAAATACCTACAAGACCTCCCTATGAAACATTCAGAACGATCATAGAGTTACATTAAGCATTCTGATCAGTGATCGCACTTCTTATCTGCAGCGTTTCCCATTTCGGTAGAAGGCGAAGGTGAAACCGTAGATAACTGAATCCCTTTTTTTTTTTTTTTTTTTTTTTTTGCTGTTTTTTTATTGTACAAGTCGCAAAAACGTATTGCTCTGCGAAATACTATTGCACTGTGGAGTCCTGCATAACGTTAAAACAAGAAGACGGTTCCTGTAATTATCAAATTACTGAGCACTTGTTAAATATCAAGTGGGAGTGTGAGCGAGTCCACTGCTTCTTGGTGTCGGATATTGTAGCGTTCTTTTCTGTCCCCTGCGTTTGTGAAGAGCAGAAGAGGAAGAGTAAAAATAAGTTGGTCATTATGCCACCTGCTACCCCGAGGTTGGCAACCGGCGGATGGAAGCTAATGTTTTATTTCTGTTTTAAACCTTTACAGGCAGCTATGATTCGGTGAGTGAGCTTCGTGTTGCTTCATGAGACAGTTGCGAAACAAATTTAAACTGATCATTTTTTTTTGATTCAGTTGTGTTCGCATGCAAAATAAGGTGATTTGATTGCACTTAAACCACACACTCACACACACACACACACCCACACACACACACACACACACACACACACACACAAAAAGAAATCACTTTTAACAAAAGTTCAATGGCAAAAAAAAAGTGTTTTCTAGCTGGATAGCTAATCTTAATGCGGCGATTTGTCCTGCGTGCTCTGAACGCACCACACAAGTGCATGAATCTAATTGGCCGTGGCGCCTTAAAGCTAACTTTTCAAGTAGACTTATTGCAATCTTATCTTTATTAAAATAGTGGTCTTAAATTCAAGTTGCCCATCTTGATCAGACAGGTCCCGCCACATTTGCCAATAAAAAAAACTCTTCTTGCAGAGGATTCCTGTTGCCGTCTTCTAGAGTTTGAATCAGCCTGAGAAAACTGCATCCCACTCAGCCTGGAGATTTTCCTGTTATGAAATAGTGAAAATGCAAGCAGGTGGAAAATGAACTGTTCCAAAAAATGAGCTAAAATAAAACTTTACGAAAGCTAAAGTCCAGGGGAGAATCTAAAGTATGACAGGAGGAGAGAGACATGAAGAAACAGGCTGGTGGGAGAACAGGATGATCTGACCCAACATTCATTACATTAAAAATGCAAAAATTCATTTTTGGGGGTTTTTGGTGTTTTTTTTTGCCTGCTGAACAAACTGCATTTTCATCAAATCGGTCTATGATCCAAAACATAAGGGCTTTAGACTGTTGCTTTATCAAAAGAGCAGTCACAAGACCCCCAAAGTTTCTACGTTTTTTGGGGGGACATAAATTGTTCTAGGTTTGTGTCGGCCGAATCGTTCCTGTTCCAGAACCTGGGGTCCCTTTTGGACAAAATCAGTGGGATGCGCCGTTTCAGCAGCACGTGCTAATTTGTTCAAATAGAAAAACACGCAGAAGCAGGCTGATGGTTTTCAGACTAGCTGCTCTCTGAGAAGCTTCTCTTCCTGTTGCCAGTGAAACGCACGGCTCCGTAGTCACACTAACCTCGGTTCTGCTGTGTATTCTTGCACAGCCAGTAAACACAACATATCTATCAGCCGTCTCCCGCTGAGCGGAGCGAAGACGGTGAAGGTGAAGATGAACCTGCCAGGCCCAAAGCTATTCTAGGGACCATTACCACATCTGTCTCCCTCCTCGTGTTTCTCTTCTCTGCCTGACCAGCAGGACTAGAGCTAGTCTTGGTTTTAGCTGCAGGCGAGAAAAAAATAAATAAATAAGAATCATTCTCGCTGACAGCGCTGCAAACAAACCTGGAGCTTTTCTCTTGTCAAATACACACTGGTAAGTTCATTAGGTTCACCTGGTGCTTGTTCACATAAATGGAAAGAACTGATGACTACTGGGATTTTTCTTTTCTTTTCTTTTCAAGAGCATTAGTTCCATTTATGCTGGTTTTAAGAGCATGAATGTACGACGCTCTTAAAATCATGATTCAGTTCGTTTTCCGTTCGTTTCCATCGAGAGAAACAAAAACGGATGGATAAACGGACGGACGGACGGATGGACGGACGGACGGAATATGAAACTACGGAAGCTGCTGAAAATGGTCCGTGTCATTTAAGACTGCAGACATTCGCACAGCAAAACGCTTCAGAATCAGTTCGGAGTTCGTTTTCAAACTTAAGAGCGTCCAGCGCTGAAAAATTGATCCGACTTAAATACGTTGTGTTAACTGGTCACAAGGCATCAAGTTAAGTTTATCCAAGTTAACTTATTAAGTTTATTAAGTTGTCAATTTAACCAACTTAAAGTAAGTTTAACAAACTTTATTCAACTACTTTCGACCTATTATTATTATGAATGCATCATTCAAGCGGAGCTGTTTCAGATTTCAGATTTTTGTTTAAATTGATGCTGTCAAGCAGCTGCATTTGCACTTCAGATGATTTTTTAATTTTTTTTTTTTTTTTTACTAGTGATGTTTGCGTTCAGCTTGATGTTTCTTCGGGTGAGAAAATCGATTAGCTACACGACTTATTAATTTTGCTGAAAATCAGTAGAATGTCATAAAGTTCCAGCTTCTCCCATTGTCACTGTATGAGAAACAATTTTGAAAATTCAAATAAGCTTTAAAACCTCATTTTAAACCTTCACTCGGCATGTTCCCCAAGCGTCCTGAGACATCAGCAAGACAAACTCATTTAGAAATTCATCACGAAGAGAAAATGCCTGTTTAAGACCAGGAAGCTTTTTCTTTGTTTGCTGCCTCTACTGTTAACAATACTGCTAGTCATTTTTCATAAATTATTCCAGGTTTTTATCAGTCAATGAGGAAATAATTCATTTCATAATAATTTGGGGCCTTAATGGATGTAGGACAGGTTGTGTTTGGTCACTTTTATGTTTCTGAATTTATCTCATTATTATATATTGACGTAAAAGCAGCAAATGATTCGTGTAAAAGGACCTAAATAACTGTTTTCATGTTACTGAAAAAATAAAGACTTGAAGTAGGACGTTTTCAACAACAGGCCTTTGGAAATGACTTCACTTTGCTTATTGTGAGTGACACGAGTTCCAGCTTCGTTCTTAATAAACGACACATTCCAGAAAACATATGAACAAAACTGGGATATAGCTAAACAAGAGTATTGATACGAATAGTTTTATGAGACACAGCAGGCTGCCGAGGACCTTTTTGACATTTTGCAAAGTTCTGAAGCGTGAACAAAGACCGTATAAAAACCCATTTATACCACTGCTGCATTATTTACACGGAGTATTCAGATATGACTCAATAAGAACCATAATCTCTTTCAACGCTATGCAAACAGTCTCTGTGCAAGTACGGTGAGTCATTCGCCTCAGAATGCAGGAAACGGAAGCTTGAAACTGAAAGTGAAACTGACGACATGGCCGACTTTGTGACTCGGCTAATAATTATCTGATGACTCGCGGCTCATCTGAAATGTGATTCGCAGACATCTCCGCCAGATTTTCCCTTGTCTAATTCAAGTTGACCAGTCGGGCCGGATCAGGCTCTAACGCTGTGCTTATCGGCTTGGGTCGGTTTTCTAAACAGGACGTACTGACCAGCTGAGGCTCACTTAAAAAAAAAAAAAAAGAAAAAAGAAAACTGACCTAATCCTTTATTTACATCAGTCTTTGTTAAAATGGGGGTCCCCGGACCGCTGGTGGTCCGCCCCACGCCGACTAGCTGCACCTGCATCTGAAATGAAACGATTATTTACGCCCGGCTGAAAGAAAACAAACTTCCAATCTGCAAGTGACTCAAAACCTAGTGGACGTCTTTTCACATTCACTCGACATTAGGACGAACAAAGTGGCCAACAACAATAACTAATCTTTTCGTTTCCGGTTGTTTACGAGTTAAGATGCTGTGTCGCCGAGTGTTCGTGAAATGGGTTTAAAGGTCGAGAAACGCGGATTCGCAAGGCCGCTGAAAGAAACTCGACAACAACAAGAGATGTGAAACGTCGGGCCAGAGGGAGTCTCTGCTGACGCGGCAGCCGGCTCGTCGTTTGGTTCTGAGTGAAACGCTTCACCTTGTTGCGTCTGGTTGTCTTTGTCACGACAGAGCCGCGCGCAGTCACAACAAGGTGCAGTTTGGCCCTGAATGAATCGATCCCCCACCCACCTCTTTCCAGTGAAGCCAGAATGTAATGTTTGCCTCGAAGTGTTTTTTCATATCCACAGCAGTCTTCGCCGGTGCAGCAAATTCCACTCATCTGTACTTCATTAACACCGACTTTTCACCCTTTTTTTCCCCCACTTTTTGTTTGTTTTTTTTTTTTTGTTCTTTGTGCTGTAATACCGATTGTTTTGTTAAATCAGTGTCAACCACCCCTCCCCCCCCAAAAAAAAAAAAAAAAAAAAAAAAAAAAAAAGACAATCGGGTATTTGTTTTGCATGACTGAGGCCGGTTAGGGAAATGAGTCGCGTAAAGAGCTGCGTTCCGCTGCTCTTCGTTCAGAGGCGGCAGCTCTTCAGCGGACCCTGCTAGGTGTGATTACCGCAGCGCCGAACAAGTGATGGAGAATAAAACAAAAGATTCACAAATACACGCTACTGGAGGCTCTGTCAAAAAGCTACAGCACACTCCTACACTGTGCCGCCCACACACTCGCACACACTCGCACACACACGCAACAAATCCTCCAACACAAAAAAAACCACACACACACACACACACACACACACACACACGCACACAAAAAAAACCAACGCACACGCAGGCAAACACAATAGCCCAGAGGCTTCTTTTGAAAATCTGACATGATTTTTTTTTTCTTTTTCTTTCTTTCTTTCTTTCTTTCTTTAACCCTCTCTTCAGTGGATCCATCTGGGAACAGAAAAAAATAATAAAAAAAAAAAAAAAAAAAGCACAGTACAGCAGAGGTGCAGGTTATCTTCATATTTATTCATCAGGGTTCATCTTTCTCTCTCTCCCTCCCTGCAGACAGAGAACATCTGATGGTGGGCTGGATCTGCATGCTATTCTCGGCGTTGGGGCTCCTGAGAGCCCGGAGGAGCCGCTGCTTCCAGAGGTGACCCGTGTTGCTCGGTCCAGCGCTGAGATCAGCCTTCGCTTCCAACCGGAAACCGCGTTTGCGGGAAGACGGGAGATCTGTGGGAGTTTTTTTTTTTTTTTTAGAATAAGTCCAAGTCGACGGTGCGAGTCGATCGCTGAGCGGTGTGTGTGTGTGTGGTGTGTGTGTGTGGTGTGTGTGTGTGTGGGGCGTTTAGGTGAGGGACTTTGTCCTGTCACATTTGGGAAAATGCAGATGAGCGTTCTGATGTTCACCCCATTTCCTTCATCCTGAACTACAAAACCTTTCTCCAATGCAAAAACACGAAACCCAAGAGTTTTTCCTCTGCTGCAAATATCTTAGCAGATTGGTTCCCAAACTTTTCTAAAACAGCTCTGGCTTCTGTTGCCTTTAGCAAACTAACAGACGATGTTACTGAATAGGTAAAGAAACATTGATTTTTAAAATGTTGGGGGTTTTTTTCCCCTCACTTTTGTTCATCGTTCACCGAAAACCCTGACCAGCCAGTTCTGATTCTGGTCTGAAATGTTGCAAAGATAAGGCAAGACAGTTGTTTAGTGGGCAATAGTGCGGTGACTATTGTTGAGTTTTAGGCATTTTCTGAGGAAGGTAAATGTCTGTTTCTCATGTAAATATTAACTTCTCTCCAGTCTCCCAAAATGAAGGAATTCAGGGCTGATTTATCAGCACAAGTATCTGTCAGAAACTTGTCCATCTCATGCTCTCTGGCTGCGGCAGCTTGAAGAGCAAAGCAGCTCCATGGATTTGACCGTCAGCCAACCAGAAAGACGCGCGTGGCAAATGACATTCCAGCAAATTATTGTTGCTTCCATTTCACAATGATTGGACACCAGATTGGATTTTGATTGAAAAGTTTCAACTCAGTCGTTTTGTTTTTATTTTCTCACCTTCCCTCCAGCTTTCTGCGACCACCATGTGGGATGTAGACTATAGGAGCTTGTTTTAGCTCCTTAATGATACTAAAAATGTCTAGGCAGATTATTCCACTTACTGGAAAAAAAAAAATAAAAATCTTTTCAGGGGTGAAATAATTTGTCAATGTTAAAAATAAGCTCATATATTAGCTTATCTTAACATTGACAGATTATTTACTTGTAGGTTTTGTCAAGATATTTACAGTAGAAACAAGAAGAAAAATACTTCATCAGATTTTTTTGTTTCTGTAATGCATCATTCTTTTTCCAAGATGTTTTATTCTTTGATTTAAACACATGCACTTTATTTTTTTGTGCCAATTTCTCTCTGTGTGTGTGTGTGTGTGTGTGTGTGTGTGTGTGTGTGTGTGTGTGTGCGTGTGCGTGTGGATAAGTTGCAGTCGGTGTTAGCCCGGCTGAGTGGATGGATGGAGAATATCGGAGTTAGTCGTGACTGCTCAGGCATCTGTAGGAGGATCTGACTAGCACTCGCTGCTCCCCCTTACATAACACAGCCGGCGCTGGATGGAAGGCCACAGGTCAGCTCTCTCAACACCTCTGCGTCCATGTTTCTGGAAGTTTGCGAGATTTGGAATTACGTAAAAGTGAGAGTGGGCTCGCGAGCCCATCAAACAGACTGACCCAGAAATAAACGGCTGTTATATGGAAATGCTTTGGACGTCAGTCGGTGCGTGTCGATGCCTCAGTCCACCGGCTGCAGCTGCTGTGGGGTTTTTGTTTCCTGTTTGAAATCGCTGCTCTGATCTGCGATTGAGCAGAGTGAAAATGGAAGGTCTTGGAGAGACCGCTGTTCACTCGCTTGCACTTCTGGGACTGACTGAATCTGAAGGCGTTCGTTAGTAATATCATCTCCAGGTGTTTTCAGGAGATTTACTGTTGGAAGAGCTTTCAAAAGGTTTTCTGACATAAAAGCAAAACTATGAACGTAAACACAATACCTCATTACGTTTTCTACTTTATGATTAAATTGAACGCTTTTAAAATTATTATTTCTTTCATGGAAGTGGTGGGGCTCTGTTAAAAAAAACTTACAGTGTTAAAGAGGAACTATTATGTGGTTGCTAGGCACAAAATTTTACATATCAAATATTACTAAAGAAATTTGCCTTTGTAATTTAATGCCTTGAAATTGGTCCTCTGTCTCTTTAAGAAGCTCCTGCTCTTCATGAAACTCCATCTTCAGAAAGTCATCACAACATGGCTCCTCTATTAACCCGTTAAAGTTTTTACCAGCGCTGAACAGATCAATAGCTCCTACAATGAGTTCAGCTGATGAGCAGTTGCACCAACTGCTAATTTCTGCTGGCTAGTCTGAAGGAGCAAAGTGGGGGAGTTGCAGGGGAGGGCTTGAGAACTGCAGCTCAGAGGAGCTTTGTCATTTAAGGCGGAGCTCGGTCCGCCGAGACGTTTTGCACAGCTGAATGGTTGCCATGGGAGATTAAAGGATTTCACAAACATGCATCAAAGAGTGAAGGTGTGTTTTTGTTGAGGGGATAAAAAAAAAAAAGTCAATTTTACATCATGCTGTCCCTTAAGCAGTATTAATCAAATAGCAATGTTTGACAGAATTAGCTTTTTTTCTTCTATTCAAATATATTTTCAAAAGACGTTTGCTGCTCACAAGTCTTATGCTGGTGTTCAGTTATTATAACTGCAAGGGAGGTTTAAAAAGGCTTCACTGATTCATCAATACTCATTAATACAGTTTAATAGAATCAAATATTCTTCATCGTCTCACAAGGGGGAAATTCAAGTGTACCAGTGATAAGTGAAGAACAAAATGGAAGCATTCAGATTCTCATAATATATATATATACATATGTATATATACACATGTACATATAAATGAAGAAAACAGACAGTTACTCTCTTTTAGAACTTTTCAGATTTTCAGAGTCGATCCTATAAAAATATTTGGATAAAATGCATAAAAACAGGTTTGTGTTTGTAACATTACAAACAGTGAAAAGCTTTAAGGGTCATCATGAGAACTTTTCCAAAGCATTCTCGCTCAAAAGAAACAACCAGTGGGCAGAAATGCGCCGAACGGAGCAGCAGCAGCAGCTGCTGCATCTCACTTTCCTGCTGCGTCTTTGTATAAATCTGGTGACATTGCAAATGACTCCAAATGTTTTATTTCGTGTGTTTCTCTTACTCTCATTTTCCAGCTCCCATCTTCACCAGTCGGTTGTTAGTGAAACACTTCCGCAAGGGATGCTATTGAACCATCAGACTTATTTAAGAATAAATGAATAAATTAGCTGTCAGAGTTGCGTAAGATGGCTGGAAAAATGGAGTTATTGACGAGAGGGGAAACCCAAAACGAGGCAAAACGGGTGATAAGTTTGCAATTAACACAAAAGATCTGGTGAAAGGAAACAGTGACGTATAAACAGAAGGAGAAAACAACACATTAAAGACGAGTCCTGGGTCACAGGTCAAGAAATGAAGGTGGAAACTAATTCATACAAGAGAGAATCCAACAAAACAAAACAGGAGACGATGTTCACACCAAAAACCCAGAACAAAAAAAAAAAAAACACGAACCAGGATCTGAATGGACTTAATAATGGAAGAAAGCATAAATCTCTTTCTTTCTTGTTATGTTTTT
>VMRN01000090.1:758155-777212 GCA_010277015.1 Poeciliopsis turrubarensis | reverse complement strand
ACTCACTCACTCACTCACTCACTCACTCACTCACTCACTCACTCACTCACTCTTTTATTATTATTATTTTTTATCTTTGATGTGGAGAGGACTTTGAGGGAGGAGGAGGATGGAGAGGTAGGATGGAGGGAGAGGTAGGATGGAGGGAGAGCGAGCGGCGGGGACCGGGATGCTGGAAGGTGGAGGACGACGTAGGTGTGGAAAGCAGCTGGGGAAGAGGAGGCGGGACTGACACACAAAAGGTGGACGATGCCTCATTTCCACGGAGACGTTTTCCCCCGCGAGTCCTCCGCCTCCTTTCGTGCGCCTCCCCGGAGCCGGCCGGAGCCAGAGGCGCCCGGGCCGCTGAGGCGGGAATGTCTGCGGCTGTTATCTGTGTTGACTCACAGACAACACACAGGTGAGGTGCAAGGTTAAGTACATGGGGAGGAGGAGAAGGAGCTGGCATTATTCTGTCTAATGTGTAACCCTGGGGAAGTGGTGGGAGATGCTGGAGAGGGTTGGACTTTCCTCTGTGTGTCTGTGTATGATTCAGACATAAGGAAGGTATAATAAAGCAGAATCTTTTTTTTAAAGGTGAACAATGTGTCCCTGAAACTGAAACTGTTGTCTGCTAGTTTGTGCGCCAAGGAAGCCACGGTAGGATGAGACGACTTTTCTCTTCGTTCACAGAGTCTGGACTCCACGTGATTGAGAAACAGTCGTTTCCATAAACTCTTTAGAAATGCTTCAATTTCACCCAGTCGTTAATGTTAATGTGCCAGCTCGACGCTTTACATCCTGCGCCGTAAGCAACCTTCTTCCACTGTGAACTGAGAAGTCCGAGCCGAGCTTCTCAGTTCGTTCGCTATTTGGAAGCCTGACCAACACGGGTTGAACGCCGTCCTTCACCTCCTCCTCCGCCGCCTGTGGCCAAAAGCAGCTAAGCAGCTTGACCACGATCACAAATCAGCGTCGAAAATCGGCAACATTGCAAACGTCTTCTGCTCGCTGATTGGCTCGGTGGAAATTCTGCAGGATTAATCCAAGTCAAAGGGAGAATTGAATCGAGCAGAATTGCATGAAGGCAATGA
Source organism: Poeciliopsis turrubarensis (assembly GCA_010277015.1). Taxonomy (NCBI): domain Eukaryota; kingdom Metazoa; phylum Chordata; class Actinopteri; order Cyprinodontiformes; family Poeciliidae; genus Poeciliopsis; species Poeciliopsis turrubarensis. The sequence goes on along the minus strand of VMRN01000090.1, from coordinate 776,139 downwards.
TTGAGCTACAAAGACAGTCGAAACAAAAAGTTTTTTGTACCAAAAGTATTCACTCCCCTTGACTTTTTTTGTCCCTCTGTTTTGTCATTTACTGCCACAAGGTGTAAGATATGTTAACAGACATTTACGTGATGGATTAACACAAAATAGTGCTTAATTTTTGAAGCAGAATAAAGTATAAATACAACTTTTTAAATGTCTGTGCAAAAAGTGTCAAAGTCTGTTTGTGTTCGGCCTCCATGTGTCAATGATACTTTGTAGAACTGAAGTTACAGCAGGAACCCTTTGGACTTTTCTAAACCGTCTTTGCAGATTTTTGTTTTTTTGCACGTTCTTATTTGTAAATTTACCAAAGACAAAAAAAAAAAATTAATTCTGAATTATTTTGTTGTTGTTCAGTAGCTCTAAGTTCAATCCTCTTCCATAGAAAACAGCCATTTACAAATTCTCTACTGGGTTCAGGTCTGTTTCTAGATCCAGAACATTTTTACTTTAGCAGTTAGCATGAACACTTTTATCTACTAATTAGGAAATTTCAGGAGGATGTTGGTAGGACTGAATGAGCAGAAAACAAATGCACACCGCACTTTTGAGATTTTTATTTCTACAAAACAAACCAAAAACGGTTTCATTTGCCTCCGCTTGATAATCAAACTATCATGCTATACTTTCTGCTGCTTTATTATTCAAATCGAGTTTATTTGTGCAGCACATTTCAGCAACAAGGCAGTTCAAAGTGCTTTAACCAGAAAAACATAATCCAGTAACTAATTATGAAACAAGCAATAAACATGACATTTTTTAAAAGTTATCAAGCAAATGCACAGTTTCAGCTTGATTTAAAGGGACTTTGCGTTTCGGCTGTTTTCCAGTTTTCTGGAAGTTTGTTCCAGGTTTGTGGCGCATCGAAGCTGAATGCGGCTCCTCCATGTTTGAAGTCTAATGATAAATAAACTGTTACGAAAGACAAAAGTCTGAAATAAGTTGGCTCATACTGGGGAGACAAGTGTTTGGTATTTTGTCTTCCGTAAAGTTATGGAATGACTCAAAACAACTAATAATTTGATGTGTGTCTGGTTCTGGGCAGTGGGTGGATTAGAAAGAGGACACTGGTGATGGAGGAGTCGATGAAGACCGCAGAGAAGATTCACGGACGCCACAACTGACTCCTGCTTTTATTAATGAAACAGCAGCGAGAGAAAAGCTGAGCCCGGAAACTTTGTGAGGTGAGTTGAGTTTCCTGTGTGTTTATTTTAGGTTTCTGTGTCGACTGAGTCTGTTGTCCTGTCTAACCCTTGATTGTTCCCATCCGCGTCTCGTTCCCCGACTACCCTCTGTGTATTTAAACCCACCTGTGTTCTTGGTTCCCCATGTCCCCCGGAGGCCTCCGTAGTTCTGCCGTCAGTTATTAGTTGTCACCAGATTGCGAGCTCTTAACCTGTGCTGCCTGGCTTTTGGATTTTTCACCATTAAATCATCATTCACTCCAGCCTGGGCTCTCTGCGTCTGCCTCCTCTTCTTTGAAGGATTTGAGAGGGAAGCAGCAGCCAGAGCTGCTTAAACGGCTTAATGAAGTGATCACCAGCAAGTGTGACGGCCTCTTTGAAAAGCTGCAGGTTCTGCCAGTTTGTCGCTTTATTGCAAACAGGTGTGCGTTAACGCGCCGTCAAACGACAACGTCCACGAAGCAATTGTCGCTGCCCATCAATTCGGGAAAAGGCTACGGGGCCTCTACGGCAAGAACGATTATTCACAAATGACAGAAAAGAAAAACAAAACGTTTGGGGGGGGGCTAACCTGAGGAGCGGAGATGCAGGTCAATTCAATCCATCGTCAAAATTGTGTCACAAAAGTTGCAAAAATTTCAAAAAGCTTAGAAGAACATCTGGACAGAATGCTCCACAAATGCAGAGACGTTTTAATGGACCATTAAGCTTCAAAATAACTGATCAAAAACCTTTTTATTCGTCCTGGAATAAAAGAAAAAAAAAAAAACAGTTTAACTGCAGGTGCAATGAGCCAGAATGCCGTCGGTCACGTAACCTCTGACCTCAGCCCACACCAATCACTCATTAAGTTATTCTTCCTGATTGACATCAAAACGGTTTTAACTGCATCATCCAGGCTCTGTGTCGTTCTGTGTATGTCTGTGTGGCTGCACGGAGCCGGCTTCAGGAAATGCACGAAAATGAAAAGCCGTCGGGTCTGGGCTCATCAAGTAAATGTCACTAAGTGTGCATTTACTGCAGGTGTCAGCAATCAACCAGGCTAATCACTCTGCTGCCTCCATATAGAGGAGAGTGGAATTTTTCTGGCATTTCAAAAACACCTAGTGAGTTATTTGGAGTCATTTTGTGTGGTTTTTTTTTTTCTTTTTTTTTATGTTCGACTGACATTCACTTTTTCATTTTATTTTCCCTGTGAGCTGTAAATTTACACGCCAGATAATTAGAGAATGAATCACACACCCTCTGCATCAGATCTGACCAACACACACACTATCACACTTCCTGCACGTGTGGCCGGAGGTTTCTGCGAACGGATCCAGGTTACTGTAATCCTAAAGCTCCGATCAGAGCGCCGCCCGTGCATTCCCCTCGGCTCAACGAACAGCTGACTGGTGGGAGTTCTGGTTTTATAATGTGACATGCACACAACTGGAGGCTCTCCAAAAACAACAACAACAACAACAAAAAAGATCTTTAACACGACGTTTCGACACTGAAGAAAGGGGAGATTTACCCAGAAGAATGGTGATGGCTTCAAATCTCCAGTAGAAAAGAACAAATGGATTCAATTAAAACTTAACATCCAACTGCGTGAGACAGGATCATGTGAAAAGTGGAAAACGCGATAAAGATCCACAGAATTATTTTTAAAACGGAATCAAAAAGTCCAGAATCACTCTGGACAAAACAAAAATGTCAACAAGAGTTAAAGCTGCACAGATGTAACGTTTATAAATGATTTTTTTTTTTTTTTACACATTTGTTAAAAATGTTCTGATTGTATGTTATCAATTTCTTCCACCTTCACCTTGTGGGTCTGTTACTGTGTGAAGAAATGCACCGTTCCGGGTCAGAAACAGCCAATTAGAGACAAGAGGAGGTCTTAGCGATGTCAATCAAGCTTGTGTACATGGTGCTAAAATGTGCTAACAGGGTGAGAAACAACTTGCGCTGCAAAAACACAAAATCTTACCAAGTTTTTTTTTTTTTTTTTTTTGTCTTTCTAGTGAAAATTTCTTTGTACACTTGAAATAAGACAAAATAACTTAGAAATTCTCCAAAAGACATAGAAACTTGTTTTGAGTCAATAATTCCTTAATATTGTTGAAAAAGAACGAGTTCCACTGTGAGATCATTTCACTTATGACAAGATATTTCTCCCATGTCATATATTGCATATCATAAGGAATAAAGTATCTGTTGATTGATCTGGGTGTTGTGGGAGGGTTTGTTCCTTTGACATTTAAGTTTTCATTCACAAGCATCACCGATCGACAACGTAGAACAGGAAATGATGCGATAATGTATCTCTCAGAGAACACAAAGATAAAAACTACATATATGTATATTTTTTTTCATTTATTTGAATATGTTTGGAAGAAACTCCTTCCATCAAAAAGTCAATTCACTAAATCATGAGCAACCCAGTATAATCAAAAACGCAAAGAAAAAGCAAAGACAGGACTTTCAATGCTGTCACTGAAAATAAATAGAAATGTAACAATATATTTGATCAGTTCCAACTTCAGTTAAAAAAAAAAAAAAGAGATCTATGATAGTGTCAAATGATGAATGTAAGATGTTGAGATTTTTCTTTTTGTTTTGCAAATACTGAAAAGAATATTCAGGGTGAAAAGTTTCAGAACAGGAAAAATGCTGATTGGAGCGTCGTTCGTTTCCCTTTCCTGATTGGCTGAACCCGGAGATCAGGAAGAGAATCGATTTTATGTGGAAACCATCTTAATACGCAAGATGGTTTCCACCATATTAATGCACAGTGGTATATTTAGTGTTCTTGGATTTAGTGAACATTGATTTTCTGGGAAGAAATTTGTTGGGTTTTTTTATGTTAAAAAGCGTCTCTGAAACCACAGCAAAAGGGTTTAGAGTTGTCTGATTTGTAGTATTTAATGATGTTTTTTAAAGCCAGTTTTACTCATTGAGTCTGAGTCTCCTCAGTATCAAGTGCTGCTTCTCTGTCTATGGAGGTTATTTCAAGTTTGAAACCGTCCAACAGAAATCATGATTTTATTTATTTATTTTTTTATTTTGTAGTAGTTTGTTTTCACTGAAACCACAGAGAAGCCAGACTCTGACACGAAAAGTATTGATCACTAATTGTTCGGCCGCAGCGACGAACTTCCACGCGTCTTCTCTGACACGTAAACATAAGACGTTCGGCTTCCGTGAACAAAGACGCTCCTCGACATTTGACTGCAGGCGTTGCAATGCAGACAACAAAATCCTTACGTTTAAAAGACCTTCCTCCCCCGAAGAGGAAGAGGAGCTTTTCAGAGGCCAGACATCATTTTTCTTGAGATGATTTTATGGTGATTTCCTAATAAAAACCCTGCAGCTACAGAGGGGATTTTGTGTTTCAGGAATGGCAGTGATGCATTCCTGCGAATAACTCATTTAAATGTCTCTGGTGAATTATTGTAACTGCTGCACGCAACTAACTCCACGCTGTCAGCTTCTAAGAAACTAAACCAAAACGAATTACCCTGGAATCATTAGAGGTGAAGCTTCTGGTAACTGCCCACTGCTTCTTGAAAGATAAAGGATAAAGGTTAAGCTCTTAACTAGTTCTCCAAATCGAATAACAATCGACTCGTAACATTTTGACTTTAGAGGAAATGTGGCCGGGAGAAAACTTGAGCGCAACTCAGCGACGCGTCAAGCTGAAGACTATTCATTTCATGCCAGGTCACTGTAAATATGTGTGCGTTTAGTGGAATGACAGCTGCTGCGTCTTCATACAATTATCCAATCGGTTGTCGAGCTGCGGCGTAATCTATATGATCGGAACCGGCCGGAAGATTCGTGTAATGTTCCCGTCAAACCCCCCCCAGCTCTGTCAAACATGTCACCGGACTCGCAGGCATTAGAGTTGTGTAAACTTTTACCACACTTCTTCTTTTCTTTTTTTTTTTTTTTTTTTTTTCTTCTCCTACGTCTTCAGCGTCGATTTAAACTTCCTTTCATTCACCGAGACGGTTGGTTTGACCGCAGCTCCTGTTTGAAGTTATTAATATTTATTGTGCACAACAAAATCGCTTCATCCGGTCAGGCGCGGTGATGGCATGGAGACGAAGTTTTTCCACGTCTTCAAACACATGTTAAAGGGTTTTATGAACGTATTGAACTGAAGGAGAACATGTTCCATTTCTGGGACCGTTCTCTCTCTCTCTCTCTCTCTCTTTCTCTCTTTCTCTCTCTCTTTCCTGTTTTAATTAAAGCATCGTTAGCTGGGCTGTCAGGCTGGAGCCTTTTTTGAAATTTTATCTTAAAGTTTACAGTCACATCTTTCACAGAGAAGCTCCTTCAGAGAACCTGCAGCAGCTTGAACTGCGAGCCAGTGACACCCAGTCATGTAGAAATTACAGTTTTGTGGGGGGGAGTTGGGGGGGGGGGGGGTTTATGAGATCTTGGTGCAGACGTTTGAAATGTTTCTTTAATTTCACATGGGAAATTGGTGTCGAATTTTGAGGAATAGTTCAAACTATTTGGAATGAGGCAGGAACATGACAGAATGTGGAATACTGTCTGGATGCACTGCATCCAAAAACAAGCCACATTTTACTGAGTGAAATGTGGAAATAACATGAATTTTACAAAAGCTGCAATAAAGTTTGATTCATTCTCAGCACTCAGGTCTTTGGTTATGCACGATGGCATTTTAGGACCACGGTAAGTAAAGCAAAAAAATAAAACTAAAAAAAAATGGGAGTACATTTCCGCCAATTTTGAGATGAATCTCATAAATTTTCTAGAAAAAAATGTGGACATTTCTGAGTTTGAAAAGTCACAAATTTGTTAGAAAAAATGTCAGAAATGAAAAAATGAATATAAGAAATTTTCTAGAAAAAACACGGAAATTTCAAAAGTCAAAGGTTTGTGAGTTTTGTACTTTTTCATGTAGACATTTTCCAAAAGCAGGTTCTCCATTTACAAAAACGTGGACATTTTCAGAAATGTCCACGTTTTCCCAAATCCTTCTTTTCCCCATCAATACTGGCCCCAATGCATCGGCGAGTGTGTCACCGTCCTGCGTCCTTGGATCTGTTTGTCCAGTCAACCTTGAAAATCTCCTCCCGTGTATCTTTACCCCATCCGTCCTCAGAACAACACAAAGGTTTTCTCGCATTTTTATTTCTGGGTTCCGACATGGTCAGTCCAAAACCTTCATTTTTTTTCTTTTTTTTTCTGACGAATCCGTTCTTTTGCTAATTCAGAAAAATCTTGGCTCGCTGTGACGCTGAGAATATGAAATATGATCTTCACCTGTCAACTTCTTCATCGTTTCCAGCAGTGGCAACATCCAGTTCCTCATCATGCGACTCGTGTGACGAGGAAAAAGTGTTTTCTTTGTAGTTTTGCGAATGAGACTAATTTTGAAGAAGCCAAAAAAAAAAAAATAATCGCTTCTTCTCAGAAAAACAAGCTTTTTATCCAAAAACAAAATGTGCTGTCTTTCTTTCTTTCTTTCTTTCTTTCTTTTTTTTTTCCTTTGCACTTTTGCAATAAGTAAATTTATTTTGGGAATTCCAATTTTGTGGTGGATGTAAAGATACTTACACACACCTGTTCACTTGACCCTGACGCAGACTTGAACCAACATAAATTCACACTTCAAAACACCTGTGAACGAATAAATAACGTCCAACTCTGCTGCCTAAAATTCTGACGGCTGCGTCCAGAACCCGTGGGACGCCGTCCATCCGAGACTGAAATAAAAACGACGTGTGAGAATCTTCCCTGTTGTTTCTCATCTTAACTGTTACAAAAAAGAAATAAAGAAAAGAAAAGAAAGAAAAAACAGCAACATCCAGCCTCTCTCAGTCACTTTCACAATAATTTGCAGCTCTCTCTTTATTTCCCCTGCAACAACATTTTCCTTGAGTTTCAGTGAAACCTTCACATCCTCTCATCTGAATCAGCATGTCACTCAGCTCTGTAATGCCTCTCGGCGCCGTGCCCTGAAATGTGCCAACATCTCATGGGCTTTTCTGGAGTGTCCTCAGCCTCGGAGCGGTGAGGGTTCAACCAGCTGCAGGACGGATCAGCGAGGGACGAGGACTCTTCAGTGTCTGTCCCACCAACGCAGAACCTTCTCCAAGTATTAACACAAACGTTCTCAGGTGTTGGCGCGTATTTAAGCTCGTTCGTTTACCCACCGGAGATGGCCTCAGTACATCCGTTCTGTCCCTTCTCACAAATAATTATAGTTTAGCTGTAAAATAGTAGTCTGGTCAATGACTTCCTGTGCAGTTCTGCTCAGAAATGTTCTCTCTTCCGGCTCATTCTGGACTTTATCCCCTTGACTTGGATTCTCTCTGGTAAGTTTTTGAATATCCAGCCAATCAGCGAACAGAAGAAGTTGTGATGACATAGATTTTTGTTTTTTTCTGCCATTTTTTTTTTTTTTTTTTTTTGTATAATTATAACCCAGCAGTAGTTTTAGCAAGTGGCAGCGGAGGAAGTGAACGAAGCCGTTCAGTCCGCGTCGGCCATGTTTCCGGATATTGAATTAACGATAACACGCACCTCCTTTGGCTCAAAGCTTCTCTCTTCACAGTGGAGGACGGAGAGTTTACGGTGAGCTTCTCGGCGTCAATTTAAAACTTTTCAAAAATCCTCACTTCCAGGAAGCAATTGTTTCTCAATAGCTGAGAGCCCAGACCCTCGGTGCAAAGCGAAGAGCAAGGCTTTCACCAGGCCAGTTATACATGTTGAAAAAATGCTGTTTTTGTCTGAACTGATGTGGATGTTTTAGCAAAAACAAAGGTTTTTCTCTCTTGACAAATCGGGAGATTTTTAATTGTATGTTTCAAAGGTACATTTTGGAGAAAAAAAAAAACTCTAGTGTGTATTGGCTGGACAAAAAGGTGATCATTTAAATCATTGATAAAAGGTTTGACATTAGACATTGATTTTCATAAAAAAAAAAAAAGTTTGACAGGAATATAGTGCTAAGATTAGTGTTGTTTCCGCCAAAAAAAAAAAAAAAAAATAGGTTAATTTTTTTTTCTCTTCTGTTTGATACATTTTCATTTTATTTATGTTTCTATTTTAGTGCTAAACATTCAAAAATCCATGATTTTATCAGCTCTATGAAGTGAACTGATCACTTCATAGACAAAGAAAAATGCTCCATCTCTGGTTGCCCTTTGTTGTAATTTGAACATTTTGTGCTGATTTTTCTATCTTCATATTTAGAAACGTCTAAATATGAACAGATTTATTTATTTATTTATTTATTTATTTTACTGTTTTGTGCTTATGTAAATAAGCAGCACAGCTGAATCAGTCAGGACAGCCTAAATGCCCTTTGCCTTTAAATGAAACCAGAATGGGCTGAGAATGATTGTGGTTTGTGGTCATTTATGAATCATGTCACAGTAAACTAAGGAAACAAACTGGTTAGCCGGAGCGATGCAGGACAAACGTCCATAGATGGCAAGGACGAATTTATTTTTGACAATTAGAAACGCGTCTTATTTATCCTTCATTAAACGGATCACAATGCATTTCATTTGTCGCTGTTCATTTTGTCGTGTTTTGTTCTCAAAAGCATCGACGACCTTCAAGACTGATGCAGCTTTTGAAACAGATTCCTCTTTGTGCTCCATATTTCCATGATTATTTTATCAGTTCGGTGGAAAGATCAAGCTGGCATCTCAAGAAACTCCTTCTTGTCGCTTATTAGTCTTGGGTTCATCTGGAAAACCTTTATGACTTCATACGGTCTTAAACATTTTTTATTTATTTTTTTTAAAGTGATTGCAAGCCTTAATGGACAGTACAGCAAAGGCAGAACGCGGCCATGACACCTTGATGTCAAAGAAACAAAGAATTTCTGGTCGTCATATTGACTACCTGATGACTGCTGGAGAGACGCCAACCTGTCCAACAAACCTGCAAGGACAAACGTGTGCAGATAATGAATGGATGGAGGTTAGTTTTCCCCCCAACACACTGAAATCTGCCATACTACATTGGCAACACTCAAGAGATTGACGACCGCTGTTAATCAGAGATTAACCGCTGTTAATCTTGTAGTTTGTTTGAAAAGTTAAAACTGTACAATTCACTTTTCACCTTGATTCCAAAGCTGGTTTACGTTGTGTGCAGATTGAATGCAGGGAAAAAAGACACTCTTGCTCAAGGCTTTCAATCCAGTCAGTCATGAGACGCTGTCGAATAAATAAACAAACTATTTACGCTTCCATGCGGATAAAAAGAAGAGGTCTAGCACTTCCATCAATGAGCTACCATTGAAATGTGAAAATGTGTAAGTAATAACGTATTAATTGCCAACACCGACAGCTAGACGAGGTCCAGGGGTATCACAGAAAATGGTTTAAAAAAAGACAAATACTGAGAAAGTGGGAAGCAGGTCAGGTACGCTACATTGATTTTGACGACCTTAAGATGTAGATGCGCTGTGGGATTCAGGGTTTGTTTGTTTAACACTAAAATAAAGTCAGTCCCACCCACTCTCTGACTTGTCAGTAGAGCAAGTGTCTAAAATAGCTAATCAGCCAACGAATAGCCAAAACATTGCATCTCTTCTTCACTTTCTTTGCGCCATTGTGTTATTTTCTCCACCATCGACATTCCTGACTCAATGACTCAGTGACGATAAGTTACATGATGCAATAACCCAGTAATGGTTACACCGTTGTCATACTTAATAAATACAACATCTTCATTTTTGAAAACCAATTAATGCGTTCGGTTGTTCCTTAACGTGTAAAGTGATTCATAATGATGCTTCCACATGCGTGGATTTATTTTAAGGGAGGAATGCAACAGCTAGGTGCTGTCTTGTCTTGCTATTGTCAACACTGCGACAGGTCAAAGGTTACCACATTTCACGGGTCACGGAAAAAGGTTTTAATAAAAACAACAACAAAAAAGATACAGAGAAAGTGGAAAGTAGGTCAGTTAGGCTCGCTTGACTTGGGACGACGTTAACATGTGGAGGTGCTGCGCAGTTTGCTGTGTTTGTCTCTGTGTCTGGGTTGACCGTGTTAATACCGCCGAGCAGACGTTGGGGCTCTGGATGAGGAGGTTTGAGAGGAAGTGAGCAGCGAAATCTGAAAAGTTTCCAGCAGTCATTGTGAGAGGTGTGCTCTCTGCCGGGACACAAGCGGTGCGTCCCTCTGCGGCGCTTAAAAAAACGGAGGGGAATTCCCGGCGCAGGGAAATCACACAAACACAAACATTAGCATACACACATGTGCACACGCAAGTAATATTTGTGTCACCTTCGCATTAGTATTTCCCCCTCGCTGTCACGACAACGCGGGCTCTTAAGAGCGCACGGGTAAGTGTGAAAGCAAAGACTGGCGTGTAAAGGCTGAGCTTACATGATGGCTCCTTTGCATGTGCTTCTGTGTTTTCTCTGGGTGGGAGAAGACGGTTTGTGGTGAGTATTTCCTGTCAGTGACAAGTTAATGGGACCACCTTTCTCCCAGAGGAGGGGAGAACCCCCTCAATGCCCCATCTTTGTCTCCTGATACCATCAGTACTGTCGGCTGCTTCTTCGCACTCAAACCATCGATTCGCGCTATGAATATGCCACGGCTGACGGGTTTCTGCTCGTGTTTCTCTGCATGTCAATTCATACTGCCGAGTTTCTCCCCTTAAACAGATTTTGAAGGCATTTTCTCATAATGTACAAGAAACTGATCTGCTCTTGTTCCACCAATAGAATGACCCGGTTACAAAACTTTGATCAATTCTGAGAGTCAATATGTGTGCAGTGAGACCCACTCGGTGTTGTGTACCGTCATCACGGCCATCCTAAACTTTCCCATGGACAATCCCTTCTCTAAAACGCCTGTGAGCGCCTCAGCATCTGACTTCTTTGAAATGGCGTCGCTTCACCGGTTTGGAGCAGGAAGAAATTAAATAAATGTTGGTTCATTTTCGTTCTCTAAATATCTTGAGAAATGAAAACAAAAAAAACATATGAATTGCTTTTAAGATAAACATTTAGGAGCCGTGAAAGCTGCGTGTTTAATGAATGCAATGTACTGTAGTAGGTTTTAAAATAAACTTCTCATCTTAAAAATGAAGACTCAAACTGTATCTTATATAATATTTTGCTAAAAATTGTTTGAAAATCCCTGTGGGCAGGAAAGCATGAATAGATTCACCAACAGGTCAGTGAATATTCACATTATCAGCAATTATCTGTAGTGATCCGAGGATTGTGCCCTGCGGAACACTCCTAGAAATTGAATTTCTTTATTTATATATATAAATTTTCCTCTTTAAATGTTGAAAATATTTTAAAATCATTTTGAAATAAGCTTTATTGAAAGTACTTCTTTTCTTAATTGACGATGTAGGATATAATCAAGCCTCTATAAAAGCTGAAGTAATCCTTTAGTGCGGACAGGAAGTTCTGACTCAGTCGCTACCTTCAGGTTGATTAGCCGCTAACAGTTAGCCAGCAGATAAAAACCTTTGGGATCTGGCGTCTAAAGATTGCAGGATCTCATCAGATACATACTGTGATAGTCTGTATGTCTGCTGTGTATTTCAAAAGGTTTAACCTGCTTTTTTTTTTTTTTTTTTTTTTCTAAATATAGGGAAGAACATTAGGGGGAAAAAAAGAATTCCTCTGTTTCTCTGACGTTAGAGCAAATAGGAGCCACAAGCTTCAACGACAGAAATCTGAGTTGGGAAGAGGAGAACTTAGTTTCTGGAGAAACACATTGGGTTCAAGAGACGGTTTTAGTCAGAGTTCTGAGAATAAACTCATAATTCTTTGAAAGTATCATTCTTCTTTTCAGTGGCTCTAATCGTTTTTCACAGAATGCTATCATAGATGCACAAGGACCTTTTTCAAAGACCAATTTAGATTAGGATATTATTGGTTGCAAGAATTTGGTTTATTTTACTCACAAATATTCTACGAATCGGGACAAGGACACAAATCTTTTAAATTTGTAGATGTTTAAAGGGAGAAAATACAATTTTACAAAAAAGCAAAGATAAATAAATGTTCCTGCTCTTTAGCTGATTATCAAAAACCCACGTGAGGCAAACTGACCCAAAGTGAACCCCTCAAACCCGAATGCAACAAATGAAAGTTCGACACAAAACTAAGTAAGTCAGTAGTGGAGCCTTACGGCAGTCATGCTGGTTACTGAGACAGTTTTGCATCAACATCAAAGCATTCTTTGCTTTTGGATGGAAGTTTTCTCCAGATTTAACTTCAGACTTAACAAAGAGACGCTTTCACTGAAATTCTCGTCGTTCAAACCGACAAGACGAAACTCATGGCAGCAGCTTGTCTGGATCGCTGCCTCGCTTCGCATGCAGCCTATTTTACTCTCCCACTGAGAGAATTCATTCTTCCATGTGTTTGGACGGGGACTCGCGCTCACTGCCGCTGCCAACGGAGGCGAGTAATAAATAAATAAATCGAACCCTTTGATTACCCGACGATTATTGCTGCGGTCTGAGAGAGAATAGACGTTCAGTTCCTCCCGTTTTCGGTTTCGACTCGGAGCGGGGATTCGGACTTGAACAAAGTTTTGCATGTTTACCTGCCGGGTCTTTGAGACGAATTCAAACGCTGCGGTCTCTTGGTGAGTAATGTAGGAGAGAGAGAGAGAGAGAGAGAGAGAGAGAGAGAGAAAAATGAAATGAAAGAAAAAGAGAGGTGCGAGGCCCTTATCATCATCATCATCATCATCATCATCATCATTCGCCCACACATTCCATCCACTTCTCCATCACTCCATTACCTCCATGTAAATGACAGCTCTCTGTGTCCTGCTGAGGGGAGAAAAAGGCCTATTAACACGGCAGCACAGAAAGCCCGAGCACCGCTCAGCCCACACAGAGTGCTCCTCCTTCACCCTCACACTCCCACACATGTAGAAACGCACTCGTACACACACCAACACACACACACACACACACACACGGCTGGCCTGGGGAAGAGGTACGGACGCAGAGAACAGGGGGGCTTGCAGGATGGTTATTCAGCACGAAGAGTCGCTAATTTACAGCACAAAGGCAGAAAAAGAGATGAAGTCACTGACTGCGTTATGCCTTGATTGCCGCCGGTGTGGGCTTGAACGCTTGGCAACTTCAGGCGTTACACAACAAATCAACCCACCTGTTAAGCGTCTCGTCTTTTGTTGCTAAATTCAAATGATTTAGGGAGAGAAATGGACAGATGGGCAAGCGGACGGGTCAGCATGTATGGAAGAGCTTAAAAATACAGCATCGTGTCGCAGTGATTTGGATGCAGAGAGAATCCCGGCAAGACGCGAGGCAGGGATTCAGACTTGGGGTATTGGGAATTATATTTTAGATATTCGGTACTTTTTTTATTGTGATTTTTGTCTTGGTAAATATACCCATACGTAACTGTGCATGTTTTCATTGTTTGTCTTGTGTTTTACTTAAACATGTGCACATCGATTTATCTGCTTGCCTCTATGAGCAAAACAACTTCCTACATGACATTAATAAAGTATCTATCGGCACAACAGCATGTTGTGTGTCAATTTATATTACAAATAAAGCAATCTGATGGAAAAAGAGGAAAAGCAGCAAAATAAAAAAAAACAGCAAAAAATCATTAGTGCGGTAAAACCTGATAAAATACCTGATTGGTCTTAAAGCTGCTGTAACTTTTGTGAAAAAAAAAAAAATCTCGCTCTTTTACCTTCTTTTAGTGCTAACCACAGAAATACTCTACTTGGTCGTAAACAACCAATCAGAGCCAGGAGGAGGGTCTTAGCGCTGTCAATCACCCCTATGTATTTTCTGCTCACACCTTCCTCCTTGCTCTCTGCTCTGCTGCAGCTTCTTCCCTATTCATAGCCTGTCATGATTGCTAAGGCTAGTTAGCATAGCCACCAATGAAGGAGATAAACACTTTTCCTGTAACTCCGTCATTAGCATATTTAGTGATTAACCTTTGCACAAAATAATTTTTTACTCATACTAGAGTAGAAATAATGTTGCACTTGAGTCCTATTTTTGACTGCTCTTTTGGTTATAAAGGAGGATCCCTCTGTTTTTAGTCACTTGTTCATAGAGATGTGACTGAAGACCTGATGACTTTGTGTTCGTTTGCATATTCTCAGATGTCTCTTCTGTGTCAAATCGTTACTTTCCCCTTTCTTATCTAATTAGAATATTCAAATCTGACCCCCACTGCTTCTAATGGGTGTGAAAAATGAGTAAAGGCACAAAAGTCAAGACAGATAATGAATCTGCTTTTGATTGCACTTTTACACTGAAGTGTGTCGCATGTAAAAAGTTCCCCAGGTAGCACATCCACTTCCCTTCCACAGTGTGATGGATCGGAGAAGAGAGTGGCAGGATATGGACGGCGTTGGCTGGGCCCGGCAGCGGCCCTGGACGGCGCCCGGGTCGCCGCTGCCCTGGTAAGCCACATTAGGAATTCCAGTTGCAACATCAGCAGCGACATGTTTCCTCATTTTCTCATGGCGACTGGGTTCCAGAGAGCGCTGCAGATCTGCAGATAAATGTCTGGTGAGCTTTCTGGGGAAACTCGTGTTGAACGTTACCATGCAAACTCAGAACGGTGGACCTCTGACGTTCAAAATATATAAAAAAAAAAATGAAAATATGACTTGAAAGAATTTATTTATTTTAATCAGAGGCTTGAAATTGGGCCTCTGTCTCTTTAAGAAGCTCCTGCTCTTTTTGAACCTGTGCCTTCAGGAAGTTATCACAACATGGCTCCTCTAGTAACAATTTAACAACATTTTACCAGCTTCTCACACAGACATGGCTCACATGATGAGCTCAGCAGAAGTGCATTTCTACCAGGTGTTTGCTAATTGCTGCTGACTAGTCTGAAGGAATTGAGTGAGGGAGTCACAAGGGGCAACTGCTCTGTGAAGCGGGATATTGGAAACCGCAGCTCCGAGGAGGAGCTGGGTGTCCCTCACCTCTCGCTCCCGGACCACTGGAGACGGACGCTATCCCGACTGGAAGACGCTTTGATTGGAATTTTATCATCACATTTTGGGAATTCTTTTTGCCAAATCTCCCATCCCTAAAACTCACCCAAAACAAGATGCAGGGTAGACATTCCAGCCAATCACCAACATCCAACCCAGTTCCCAACACTCTGGGCAATCGGGAAAGAAAAAGAACCCACAGTGTTCAGGGTAGCTCAGGCTACCTTGGGAAAAGCGTGCCGAATACATCAGCGCAGCTCCAATCAAGGACAGAAAGACACTCTTTCAGAGACAAATAAAGCATTTCTCTGTCAACTGAATGAGAAAACAAGTCAATAATAAAACTCCTGCCTTACGCTAAGAAGAAGCATTGTGATCAGTCCAGATGACAATCAGAAAATAGACGATCCACGCAGACAACAGCGATGACTGCTGACATGCTAAGTGATTCTTTTCACCTGCAACTAAATGCAGACTCTTCTCACAGGCTGCTTCCACGGGTTCGACACTCACAGATGAATATGGTTTTGTGCAGCAGCTCAGCACAAGGTCACTGTGTTGTCGAGCTTAACCTGAGCAATGTTTCGTTTTTAATTAAAGCATCGAGCCAGAGACACTCCGCACTAAACACGCCGGAAATCATTTCTGCCGTTACGCGTTTGTTATTTCCAGCATCTCCGGAGATAAAGAACGTGACCATTTACCTCGACGTGATTCAGTTGGGTTTGGCTGTGAGAAAGGGAATGCTTACTTTGGTCTTTAACTAGACTGCAGAGATGCCTCCGTGTATCTATGTTGGATTATTTATGGATACGGTGATGAAATGATGAGACATTTTCTGAATTGGGAGAAACTGTTGCATTAATCTTTTTCTAAACTCTCTTCTATATTTGTGAAGAGAGGTGATATACAGACAATTGTCTTTTCTTTTCAGTCTCAACGTCTGCTCAATGTTTGGGAAGAATCAACATGTTTGTCACAATTATATATGGCTGCTGATTATTTTTCTGAGATGGACGTCATTATCCAGCATTGGGGGGCCATTTTATAGCACAATCAAGTAACTATGTTAACTTTAATCATTATAAAAATGCTGTACATCAAATATGACTTAAAAGAAATCTGACTTTGTATTTTAACACTTTGAAATTGGGACTCTGTCTCTTTAAGAAGCTCCTGTTCTTTCTGAAACTCCGCCCAGCAGAAAGTTCAGAAAAACACAAACCATGAAAATGGTACAAACACTGCTTGGCCACTGATGTTTTTTAATGTTTTCTGAATCTTAACGTGTTTTAAAATCAGTCTTACTTGAAAATTGCTCATTTTAATAAATTTTTTTTTAGATCTAGTTTAGCCTGCTTTTTCTGAACTTTGCACTTCCAGGCTGTTGTTCATTCACTCCTGCAAAAGGTTGTACTTTTTAAATAGTTTCATATCCGACTTTTTCCAAACACAAAGCAGAACAATCTGCAAAAAGAACGTTTTGTGCCCAGAATCTATCCATTTGTGTCCCATATGGGGACATTTTGGGAGTAATTGATTTTGACTTATTTTCTAATTCTAATGTATTGTAAGGAAATGAGATGATGTGACTTCAATCAATAATATCTACCACCGGGACGCCGGTTAGAGTTGTTTTTGGTTTCATCTTCAATCATGATCTGTCATCATTAATACAACATGTCGTCTTAGCGACCCAACACCCCCGGAGGACATTATGTCAGCTCATTTTCAGTTTACGCTCGGTTTGTTTTCAGATTTTATTCAAATTAATTACTTAACTAAATACGTTCTTATGAATTGAGTTATTTCAAATGTGTGATTTTATTTCTAGACCATATATAGCAATAAAATGGTCTATATAACATGAACATGATGCAACATGAACAAATAAGATGTTCATGCTGCATCTTATTTTAGTTTCACATTTCAATAGTTTTTCATTTATTTTTTCCTCATTTATTTGATTGCGTTTTTTGTATTTTTTTTTTTTACTGTTTTACAATTGCTGTGATTTTTTATTTTTACAGTTTTTCTTATTTTATAAGTCATGTTTTGTTTTTGATTTTTTTTTCATTATTTGTTCAGGAAGTAGAAAACACTTTTTGTTTTATTGTGTTATTTCTATCATAAAACTGATGCAATAGTTAATATGTCACAGGCTTTCTGCAACTTCCATTAATCATAAAACCGAAGTAGATTAAAAAAAAAATTATCATGATTTTGATTATTTCATGCAAGTATTTACATCTCTATGCCTTTTAATAACTTGTCAGAAGAACAAACTTAGTCACTGTGATTTTCATTTAATTTAACATTTTCTCTTTGTCAATGTGAACAGAATATAGACAAAGACAAAATGTTCAATAAATAAGAAATTTTGTGCGCATTTGTAACGGAAACGCAGCTAATAGCAGGAAATTTTTAAAAAATCAATTTCGTCATGTTTATCGTCACAAAACATCGTGATAAAATCGAAGTCCATATCGCGCAGATCGAACGTGCATCATTTTTATTCTGAGAGAAATATAAAAAAAACCAAGAAGTACAGGATGGCTTTACTGTCAACATTTTTGCCACGTCAGTGCAGACTGACATTTTCAAACGCTCAACCTGTGAGGTCAGTGCGAAAGAAATGTGAGGAAGGAGTGACTGACAGGGAGGCAGAGACCGCATCGCAAAGTGATGGAGGGGATAGGGGGGGCGGGGGGCGGGGGGGCCGAATTAGGATTAATAAATCCCTCTTACTCCTCACTTCAGCACACAGCAGCTCCCTGAGCTGGAC
>VMRN01000090.1:709042-748803 GCA_010277015.1 Poeciliopsis turrubarensis | reverse complement strand
TGTGTGTGTGTGTGTGTGTGTGTGTGTGTGTGTGTGTGTGTGTGTTGTTGGGGAGTAGCAAGCGCACTGAGTGACTGACCTTTTGTAGTTTGCAGCGGCTTTCTAAGAACTCCCTGAATGATGCGGCGTTGCGGCCGCCAGCCTCCCCGCTGGCCGCGGATGATGGGAGAAGCTGCGGCTCCAGTCACGCCAGTCCGCGCGGATTTCATCAGGAGCGGAGCTTTTTTTCTTTTTTTTTTTTTTTTTTTTTTTAAGCCGATTCCCTTTTTTTCTTAGTGATTATTTATTTAGTTATTTATTTAGTTTTAGTCTCCCATGCCCTTTAAACAGGGCGGCGCGTCCAATAGGGGGCACTTGTGTCGCATGGTGTTTGGGAATCGACCTGATCGCCACAAGAGTCACAGTCCAGTTAAAACAATAATAACTAAAAAACCGACTGAGTCAAATTATCTATAATTATTTGAAGTCATGATGAATCAAGCATGTATTTCATTACCATTTGAATATATGACATTCAGTTGCTTCAGTCTTGGTGTGTCATAATTTCATATGCAGCTACGTAATTAAGCTCCCACTGTGTATGACATCTGATTGGCTGACCATGTCAACATATTGATCAGAACCATATTTTCTCCGCCCCCCCCCCCTTACCCTGGCAGATTAAATCAGTTCAGGATGTACATCGATGCATCCTCATGAACTAAACTTTTAGCTTCTTTTTTTTAATGTAAATGGCAAAACCAATTACATATATTGATTTCTTATTTTAATAATAATTATGAAATTATTTAAAACAATAATTTAAACCTTCATTTATTTATCGAATTATGGCACCTTTGGCTCTCCATACCCCAAACAAGTCAGGAAACCTCAGTTTGACGTGTAATGAATACAGGCTGCTGTGATAAACCAGAAGTGAAGAGAATTGATATTTGAAACTGAGATAAAAGAGAGAAAAACTCGTTCATCCCTTTTAAAATTTACTCAGAAACAATGAATGAAGATATTAAAAAAAAAAAAAAAAAACAGGTTGGTCAGGGCTACTTTCAGAAAGTTTTATAAGAGAAGGGTCTCCCAGTTTCAGATTTTTTTTATGTTGCATGTTTGCAATTGAATACTTAAGCAAAAAAATAATTTTTTTTGCAAGCTCCTGTTTTTCTCTTTGGTCATATTCATAAGAAGAGATTGCATATTTTCAGATGTCCAATTTTCAACATAAATAGATGGTCAACACACAGATTCTCTTTTCTGCAGGACAAAATTCAGTTCTGTTCAGTTATGAAAGGCCAAAACGCACAAAAAGTCACTTTGGGTTGATCTTCATAAAAACAAGAAAATCTGATTTGAATCCACTAACAAGTGAATATTAAAGTAAATGAAAATATATGTCAGTTCTGAGTTGGTCCTTTTTAAACCAACACTTCCTAAAAGTAACTTCACACCTTTGTTTACGAGAGTGCTAAAAGCATTATGATTTATGAACATATACCAAAAACACAGTTTTAATGTATGTGCTGGTTGTTTACGTTCACATTCTGACCGCGTTGCATCGATTTGTAAACAGCTGATATGTGCAAAACTGAATCCGTTCAGCTGTTTTGGTTTTGGGTTGGGCTCCATGTTCTGATTCTGCTGTTTATCAAAACAAGTAATGTTGCTATGGTTATGGGTTTTAGGTTATTTGCTACATTTCTGAACAGAAGTGCATGGCCTGATATTTTTTGCTTTTATTTCAAAGAGAAAAAGAACAAATAATACTCCTACTTCTGCTAAAGTGCGCGGCCATATTGATTTTTACAGTTCTGATAATGTAATCTGCAAAGCTTTTGAGACAATTGGGCAAAAATATAAACTGAAAGCTAAATAATATTCTTCAAGTTCACATGATTTTTATCTAATTCATACACTTGTGTCGTTCTGCTCTTACAGCATAACAACAGTTGTAAAAGCAGAGATACACGATATATCGGCTCCAACATCGGTATTGAGCGATATTAGCCGTTTTCTAAAATATCAGCATCTGTCCAATAAATTAAAACTGGGTTGATATTAACAGCTGGTGTTTATTTTCATCTTGTTGCCATTGATTTCCTGGTCATGTGGTTGATCATGTGGTATTTGTTTGGTCATGTGACATGTGGTAGTGGATGCAGCAAAGGATTGTGGGGGCTTTAACTGGAGCGGTGGTGAAGGCAGCCATCTGTTTTTTTGTTTTTTTCCAAGGAGTTGAAAGGGCAGCAAAATCTATATTCATTACAGGTGAATATTGATAGGCGTCAATTTTAATATCAGATATTGCAAGTTTTCATTTTCGTCTCTAAGATAAATATCTTGTTATAGTCATCTGGCTAACTGTGAATAGGTGGTGGCTCTTTGCTTCGCTTACAATAAATGCTCATGTTTTCCATGAATGGAAATACTAATAAATATATATATATTCTTTTCTGGTAAGAGACTGAAAAGGTCCAGGTCTTTCTTTCAGCCAGCTGAGTGGCAGCAAACCAGCTGGACGCTCCACGATGACGCCAGCAGGTTTCGTCACGGTAACGCTTTGAAGCCTCGGTCGTGAAGAGCGGACCACTCGTCTGCTCGGCGCTGAACGCCCCGCTGCTCTTCTTTCCATTCTGCTGCTGATGAAGCTGATAACGGTGCAAAGATAAAACTGACTTCATACAGCTGATGGAAACCGCCTCCGTCATCCTCAGTGAGCCACGGCTGCATCATTTGCACCGATGTGATTCAGTTCTTATCATTCGATTAATCTGGCGATGAATCCGTTAATCGTATGGGCACATTCTGCAGATTTTCTATTGAACCACGTCGCCGTTTTTCACACAGTATTATAAATACATTAAAATATACAAATAAGCAAATAATCCAATTCCTTTTTTAAATAAGAAAATAAAAATGCAATGACAAGGCATTCCATTAATAAACGCTTAATCGTTTGTACTAAAGGAGGCATCCGGAGCTAAAAAAAAAAAAACAAAACTGCTAATCTGCTGATTCAGTTTTTTAGATTAGTGAATGTAAAATGTGTTTGAGAGGAAATATTTTTTTAACGCAATTTGAACCAAGTGAAGGTGAAAATACCACTTGAGTGCTGAGCATAACAGATTTACAGACAGACGATTTTTTTAATCTCAACTGCAAAATGTCTTTTTTTTTTGGTCATAATTACTGCTCCGACTGTGTGTTTCAGGCTGTGTGTACTCCAGCTACCAGTTAACCACGATTGACTCGATTTGAACCGTTTCAGCCCTGATGTACGTCTTTATACACGTTAGAAGAGAGGGTTGAGTTCTGACGCAGGAACGACGAGGATCTGTTCCAGAGAGTCACCTGGCAGCGTTTTTAAGGTGATCCGTTTGGTCACTAGTCATGAGCATTTGAATTTCTCTAAACTTGAAATGTAACTAGGAGGACGACGCATCCCTGAGGATTACGATGTTCTAATCAGAAATCTCCAGCAGCCTGGGCTTCATGCTGCTCCGTGATGTGTGGTGTGTGTGTGTGTGTGTGTGCATGTGTGTGTCATCTCTAAGCTGGCACCGTTTGTCATGTTCTGGTTAGCTGCAACTTGGGCAGAAGTTCCTGCATTGATTTACTGTTTTTAACAGACAGACTGAGGTTAGGATCCCGGTTGGGATTGGACACAGAACAGTGTTTTTCTGGAACAGCACCGGGGCCTAGAGGGAGAAGGACTGCTAAAAGCTCGCCCACACACAAATGTGAGATATTCTAATGAGCAATCTGGCCCTTCTGAATCTTATTCACAGTGCAGGCTTCCTAAGATGTGTCACATTGTGCAAGTCTATCCATTTCTTATTGGATTTTCTTATTTTATTTTTTTTTTAAACTTGATACCAGTTTCTAAAGGTGTCAGTGATTAGATATGAAGTGAGCGAGTTGCTCCAATGCCACCTGTGTTTCACAGCTTCTGCTCATAAAAAAAAAAAGTGAAATTAGTTTTAAAAGAAAAAGGCGCTGCATGGCGGCCTCCATGTCCCGATGGTAAGATTCTCACATCCTCTGCCATCTGCACCGATGCAGTCAGCAGAAAGCGGGGTCAGCTCGTCGGTTCTGTTTTGAGTCCACTCCGCACCACAACTCAGATCAATAATTTCAGCGAAACTAAAGTTCCCAAAGCCCCGCTGCTCAAACCCGAGCGCTCCTGTTTGCAGCGGAGACCCACTGATCTCTTCGCTGAAAGCGCTTTGTGTGCAGTAGCCAGCGCTACCTGTCGACATGAAAGGTTGGAGCGATGCGAGCCCTGAAATAAAACCAAAAGCCCGGATCCGGGAGGAGCCCGCGCGCAGCATTCAGCAAGCCCACACACTCCCACGCGTTTCCCCTCTGCTCCCTTCAGATGGAAGGCACATGACATCATTAAAGAGGTGCTCTAAAAAAAAATAAACTCACCGTGGGCACCGCGCGTGTGTGTGGGCAGCATGTATGATGCGTGTGTGTTTTGTTTCTGTGTGGGTGAGGGGGAACTGAAAGCCAAAGCTCCAGAGCCCGTGGGCCCGTGTTGGCTGCGTGTGCGTTAGTGTGTGCGTGCCCAGCCGGAGGCTCTGGTCCCGGGCTCCGCTGCCTCCCACACGAGACTACGATTGAGTGGGAGGGGAGGAGTGGGCCGGGGCTGTGAGTCAACCTTGTGTTGAGCCCCCAGACGAGACCGCGGGTTTCTCTCTCTCTCTCTCTCGCTCTGTGTCTCTGTCAGCGTTTAAAGCAGCTGTATTATGAGGGGGAGTGCTCACATCCACGAAGACTGGCTGGGAGAAGGAGGACCGCTGAGAGTCCAGGTCCGGAGAGTTCGTTCTCCCGGACTCGAGCTAACTTGGCTAAGTCCACAGTCCCGGTGTGGAGTTCGCCAAGGTGGCTAACCCAGTGGCTCGGGCCGCTCTCCTCTTAAAGCGTAACGTTGTTGTTGCGGTCCAGCCGCTCTTTACGCGACGCCATTATCCGGAGGCAATTTTCCGTAACAGTCCCCTCGCGGAGATAGGAAGTACTGGACCGGTGTGAAAGCGAACATGCGCAAAACGCACGGCTGTAGGGTTTATTCTCCGCAAAAAAAAAAAGGCGGATAGCATTGTGCTGTGTTCTGCTACTCAGCTGTTCATTTATATTACTTATTCCAATTTATATATATATACATATATTTTTTTTTAACTTTATTTATTCCAATGAACAACAATATAGTTGTATTGTGAACATATAACACAATAAGACAATAATAATACTTGACCAATAAGGAATCTATGAGTGTTACATTAACACGTCATTCTTGGAAGACGGGATACCGTTTACAGTGCGGTGGAAGCTAAGGGTCAGAAGGGCATGCGCGTTCGATGACGTGCTAAAATCACAGCGCCATCCAGTGGCCTGACATGACAACTGCAGCTACCTGAAGGGGTCTTGAAACGTGGAACTTTTCCTCCATCAACATCCGAAAGTTAATACCTGCATTTCCAAGCAGAACCAAATAAAACGAAGTTTCAAGTAACTCGTAAGCAAGATATGCAAGTTTGTTTTAAGCCAACAATTTCTTTACATCCGTGAAAAGTACTATTTACTCTGATAGATTACTTACCATATTTTCCCATGTTAGAAGTGAAACAGTCTACCAGCACTACTGCTATAGCACTTATTGATCAATATTAAGGAATTATTGACTTAAAACAAGCTCCTATTTCGTGCTGCAATGTAACTTGTTAGTTAGTTTTCTCTTGTCTCAAGTGTTCTAAGATGTTTCCCTTAGAAACAGACCGAAAATACTTGGTGAGACGATGCGTTTTCAGTGTTTACAGCTCCCGCTCAGCCAGATTTGTGTGGATGTCAGGGACAGATGGTGATCTGAGCCCCAGCCCCATCTGCTGGACCAGCTCGGCCTCTCTTACTCTGAGGAGAGAAGAGAAAGCAGCGTTTCCCCCTGGATGGACATTTAACCTCCTCTGAATGACAGGCTCAAATTGCATGCTCAAAGAGATGATTTTGTTTCTTTTGATCAAGCGTAGCTTTTTATTTTTACCCGAGTTGCTTACAGAAATAACTGGGAAATCAGCATTTTCTCAGTAAAACGAGCCAATAAAGTAACAGAAGAGCAGGAGTAGATCTGGATTCTGTGCATATTTCTGGAGCAGAAGTTTGGAGCAGGGTTAGATTACAAAACTACATCCCAAGTTTTAAACATCTCACATCTCAGTCCCTCTTGTTTTTTTTCTGACAGATTCCTGCATTTTTTTTTTTTGTTTTTGCATTAATGCAAAAAAAAAAACAAAAAAACCTGCAAATCTTTAGCAAAAATAGTCACACACATTAGGTTTAAGTTATGCCAACTCCCATCTATAGGGGGCAGTATTAATTTCATGACTCAGCGTTACTTGATGTCACGTTCTAGTCTGTGATCGATGCGGCGAGGAACAAAACGTCACACTTCACGTCTTACACGAGTGCAAATATTGCACTACAAAAATTGTGATTTTGATTGGGAAAAAATATATAATCGCAAAATCCCAATGGCATTGATCAGTGTGAAAAGATATTCATTGTTATTTCACTCCACATGTTCTAGTGGAGTGACTGATTTCCCTCCAGAGTTGCGTATCTCCCCAACTGTCTTCCCTCAGATGACTGAAGCTGCTCTGGTTCCGTTCCAGCAGCTTCCTCAGACGCTTGCCAGCGTTTCTGGGCCGAGCTGGTGGTCCTGATAATGGAAGGTGGTTCTGCAGGAAGGGGGGGCGAGGGAGTGGCCCGTCGCCCCGTGGACGTCGGGAGCTCAGCGTGGGCTGAGTGGGTGCGGAGCGCTGTGGGCGCCGGGTGGGACATGCAGGAGGGGCGACAGCAGGAAAGGCCTGAAGTGTTCGGAATGTTTCACAACCGGCCTCATCTCCACTGCAGCGTCAGGATGAGGGCGTCTGCTGCTGGTGTCACCGCTTAGACAGCCAGCAGCCAGAACACACACGCACACACACACACACACACACACACACATTCTCCATAGTGTGACCCCTCACCGCCTTGGCAACGCTTACAGCGTTTATATCCTGTGAGTGGGGCAGCCAGCAGCGGAGTCACCGCCTTCACACAGCCGACGTTGTGTGGCTGCGAGCGAAAGCGCGGGCGAGAAAGACTGAGAGAGAGAGAGGGAGAGAGGCAGGGTCTCTGATGGACACCTCTGAAAGGAAGAGGAAGACGAATGGGGGTTTGGGAGGACACATGATGGAACCTCTGGGTTCCTTTAAAGAACATGTGAACTGTTCTTCTGTGTTCTCATGATGCTCTGAAGATTTTACTGGGTTTTTTTTTGTTTTTGCTAAATTGCTAAAAGCCGATGTGCGTAATAACAATTCCAGTCATTTTGCTGTGTTTATATGATTAAATGTGAAACCGCGTCATCGTTCTCAGCACTAGACTTAAATGTGTTCCGTAGAAAACAGAGAAAATGAAAACCTTAGTATTTAGGGTTGGGCGTTTATCACGTCGTTTATCATTTATCGTGATACGTTACTTATCGTGATAAGATTTTGATTCATGGTCATCGCAATAAATTCTAATTTATGATGAAGAAACAATGACTTGCATAACAAAAATAATTCGAGTGAATTCAGTTTGTCTCCATGGCGCCAATTCACAGCACATGTCATCTAGAGACGTTTTTCAGAAAAATCTTTTCAGTTCAGTTCTACAAACGTTCCAATTGATCGCAGTTATCAAACTATATTCACATCCTGCGGCAAAAATGTCTTCATTTCATTTTAGTCGAGGGAAAGGATGAACATTCCTCCTTGACTGACGACAGCAGGGATAATAATAACAATAAGTTGTTACGACAATCTGCACCAATAAAGTGTAAACCGTGACGTCACTTTGAGGCCTTTGCAATTACTTGGCATAATTTATTGTTGAAATAATGACCAAATAAAGTCGTAACCATAAACCAAAAATTAAAAAAAAAAAAAAAAAAATCCTTTAATGCTTCCACCGTCACTACTAGTGCTCTTGCTTAATATAGCTTAACCCCATAACTAAACCTTGCGTCACAATAGAAGCATTTGTGTTCGACTTAATCAGACATGTTGCATAAGTAATGGAAAATTCAGGCATCGCCGATACACCTCGCTGGTTTTTAATGCTGCGTGTGTTACTCCTGAGCCGACTCGTGTGACAGCGGAGCTGCTGCTGTGCCTGGGCGTCATAAAAATCGCTGGTTTTCTCAGGACGCACACATACACACACACACACACACACACACACACACGTCACCGCGGGGTGGCGGCGAGTCGCAGAAGAACAAGCGGAGTGCTTCGAGATAAGACGTAGAGTCATGCCTCTGCAGCGTGACCGTGACGTCACGCATCCCCATGCTGCACGGACACACTCGCCTAATATAGTCAGTGCAGCACACACACACACACACGCACGCACACACACAGATCTGAGTGTAGATTATTGTCTTGCTGCCAAATTTCTATCCGTCGTCCTTGGTTGGCTGCAGGCATGCGTTTCCTCAAAGGAGAGCGTGCGTGCGCGTGTGTGTGAGTGTGTAACTTCAGTGAATGAAATGACGTCGCCGTTACGTCTGTTCTTGCCCATCATGGGTTGAGAGTTTCAGTTTGGCCCGGACAGGTGCACGCATGTCAAAGCCTCCTGTTTGTGTCTCGGTGTTGTCATGCCATTATTATCTTTTCACTCTAACCTTTTTCACTTGGCAGAGTAAGCAACCAAGTCACACGTGTAACCGGAGCCTGAAAGGGCCATGCTTATCCGCTGCTTTTCTAACAAACGGCCTACTTAAAGCATCATGTTTTAACTGAACCGGATCGTTGGTTGTCGATAGACATGAAAGGTTTCTAAATCGTCCGATGGATTGAGACACAAGCACGCAGAGAACATGTTCTAGTTTTTTTTTCTCTGGCATTTTAAAGTGGCAGTGTTATAAGTAAAGTTTCACATCATGTTATGATGTTATTCACTCATCAGAAACATATGTGGAGTGTTGCTTTGATTCTTTCATCCACATTTGAGAAATCCTTTTAATCCCCCATGGCAACCATTCAGTTGTGCAGAACCCCGGGTCGGACCTAGCTCCGCCACCGAGGACAAAGCTCCGCCTAGAAGATGCAGTTTCCAAGCTTCCATGTTCCCTCCCTGCCCCGCCACGCCGCAACTGAGCTCCTTCAGACTAGCCGGCAGCAATTAGCAAACACCTGGTGGACCTGTGCATCTGCTGAGCTCCTTACAACACTGTGAAAATATTGTTAAAGGGTTAATAGAGGAGCCATGTTGAGATGATTTCTTGAAGGCAGAGTTTAAGAGACAGAGGCCCAATTTCAAAGTAGATTTTTTTTTTTTGAAGTCATATTTGATATTTTACATTTCACATAATTAATTGATTATAATGATTCTATGTGATTACACCTTTACAAATGTATGCAATCTTCTATGAAATTTTACATCTAACAGCACGTGTCTGGAAATATAAAGCAATGTTTTGTTTTTTCAAAGCTTATCAGTCTCACTAATGAGAGAAATCTATTATGCCTTCATATGACTCCTTTCCTGACGCTTCACTGCGTTACCCAACAATAGCGTGGAAACTTACTGCGGAATGTCAGTGCTTGTGTTTCTGTATCCCCCTCACAGCGACTCCCACAATCTCTCCAACAATGTTTACTTGGAAAGATCTAGTGAAACCGCTGCAGCAAAGACAATAGGTGGTTGAGAAAGGTTGAAAACACACACACACACAGCAGAGGACACTTGCTGTCTTCAAATATTCTCAGTTTCACACCCAGCCTCACGATTGATTGGCAGATGGTGATTCTTACATTTTAAGGAATCCAGCCTCTGCTCTCTGTCTTCTATGATTTCCTGCCGTTTTAATTCCTTGACATTATCTCTTTCATCTGTGTGTGTGTGTGTGTGTGTGTGTGTGTGTATGTGTGTGTGTGTGTCACCGGTGACTCTATGGTCAGCTAATAAACTGGCCCCTCAAGCCAACCTGGTGGGATTCCCAGCCGGCCCGGCTGCCTGAGTTCACACCTTTTTGTTCACAGGAATCTCAGGAATCCCCAGCTTCCTTTCCACCGCAGTCTCCATTGTGTGTGTGTGCGTGTGTGTGACAACATGAAGGAAAGGCCCCCGCCTGTGTCGTGCGTGTGTGTTGAAACACATCTCCGCCCTTGTATCCACCCAGAGAATGCGAGCACGCAGTGTTCAAGCCTTGTGCCCACAATAGACTGAGTCACAGACTAAAACTGGTCCACTCCTTAAGTTTCTGAGCAAATTCACTTTTTAGGGACCAACGCAGCGACGCTCACCGATTCGTATCAAAGCGAGGTGGATGGGTCATGCGAGCATTGTGCTCCAGATTTTTCTAAATGCCGCATGTGAAGGAAACGCAAAGTTGCATTTTCTTCAAACTACTGTGTGGTGTAAATGCTAAAGTATCTAAAAAATTAGGATAATTTATGTTAGACGTTGACCTCTGGTCATATGTAAGATTATTTTAATATTATAGGTTAGAATGAAAAAATGAATGACTCGCTATTTAAAATGATTTTTTTTTTGCAGTGACATCACAGATATTGAGTGACGTTCCCTATGATGTCACTCATCGTCTCCAACCTCTAAAGGTCATGTTAACAAATAATCAAAATTAACATTTACAAAATTAATACTTCTAGCTAGTTCATACAAAAGATGTAGTTTGGTACATCACTATGACTTTGTAAAATTTGTAATTGTGTAATTGCTTATTTCTGTATAAATATTATCAGCTGAAAATTACTCATTTGAATTTGACTATATTTTA
Source organism: Poeciliopsis turrubarensis (assembly GCA_010277015.1). Lineage (NCBI taxonomy): Eukaryota > Metazoa > Chordata > Actinopteri > Cyprinodontiformes > Poeciliidae > Poeciliopsis > Poeciliopsis turrubarensis. The sequence continues at coordinate 737,987 of VMRN01000090.1, read as the reverse complement.
TCACTAATGTCAACAACATTGATTTAATATCACATCATTAACTCAATAGCGTTCACGTAAAGTCGAAGTTCTTCAAATCTATTCGGTTACATTAATTATGACTTCATTGACATGATGCTTTTTAAGTGGATCATTGTCACTTTTCTGAATGTTTGACAGTGCACAAGTATCACCCTGCCCAGCGTTTGTAGATATTTCTAATGAAATGCTGAAGAGAAATAGATAGAAATAATTAAAACTCAACCGATGACTAAAAAGGTATGATTATAGGATACACTTCTATATTGGATTTTGTACATTTGACCCTGGAGGAATGCCTCAGCCATGAGGAATCTCACCGCAGGACGCTGCTGGATAGTCATGCTTCACTTTAACAAGAAACGTTGTGGTGTTTCAATATCCCAGGATCTCGTTACACCCTTATTAAATACCTAAAACTGCAGTTGAATAGACATAAAAAGGGCATAAATGCAATTAAACTTTACGACTTCTTTGAGAGCTAATGGCCTCCGCGTATGCGGCGCCCGTTCAGCCTCTGCGCCGCGCGCCGCCCTGTCGTCTAAATGTTTCTCACTCAAATGACCACCGAGTCGTGATGCGCTCAGCTCACGCCGTTCCAAACGCTCCCGCCTGCTGCAGTTTTCTCTCCCTCCGATTGTTCCTGCGCCTGTAGTGTGCATGAAAGGGATGAACGAAGCGCTAATCATGAATGGCTAAGCTAACCGCTCACTGAAAATGGCCGCTCACTTAAGCTAACCCAAGAACTTCTCCCGAGAACAGGCGTTGCTTTTTTAAAACTTTTCTTGACAATCGCATCAAAACATGGCAGCGATGTAATGTAACGTTCAGAGGTTCTCAACTCCTACTCGCAGCTTTTTGGAATAGTTTTAATGCCAGCCGTTAAAAGCTTACCGGTGTAGAAAGCGTCTTCGTTAGAAAGGAAAGACTCATCCAGGCTGATCCAACGTGATTGTTGCAGTTCGGAGGAATTCAGCAGAAGAAATCTCGATGATTTGATGAGTGCTGTGTCGCAGATTAACCGCCACAGCAAGTTTCCAACGGTCTGTGGATATCTTAAAATGTTTAATTTTTTTTTAGATCTGTAACTGGAGTTCAACCAGTTCCTGCTAGCTGAGTTATCATTTTGAAGTGTTGCTGTCTGTCAGCATGTCTGGAGTCAGTTAGGCTCTGATTCATCAAGAATGCTTAAAGCTTGACTTTATAACCATTCATTTTCTGTGAATCACTAAGACCAGCTCACACTCTCTCCAGACAGAAGGAATCCACATCCATCTATCAGTACATTTGACAGCGAACGCCGCTGAGGGCCACAGTCTACGGTCGTTACGGTCTTGACAAGTTCAAATTGGCTTTTAGCATTTCCAAGGCCTGGATACATCAGGGGAAAAACAAATGCGCACAAAGAATTGCCAGACTGCACATCTTTCTTTTACAAAATCGTAAAGATAAATGTCCGACTGTGAAATATGAATTCCTTGATTTATTCATACATGATGTTCCTTGTCCTTGATAAACTTTTAATCCGACTCGTTAATCGTTTTGGGTTTGGAGTCACTGACATAAAAATCAAAACAGGGAATCGCTTGTCTCGTAAGTCAGGATGTTGAACTTGGACCTGCTAGTTCTAGTTAAGGCGCAAAAAACGTCTCCCAAGAGTTGACACTGTGCTTTTAATATCTGCAAGAAAAATTAAGATATCAAAGCTTACAAACTGTATTTCATGCAGAACAATACAATCCATATTTGACCTAAATTTTAAAACAGATTAATTACATTTCCTCTTTCATATGTCAAAATCAATGTTTGTTTAATGACGTGGCAAATACACAAATAAAAAACTCAGTTAAATGATTTGCTAAACTGTAAGTACTTCTAAAGTTTGTAATTGAATTTCTTTTATAAAAAGGACTTATGTTATCATCATCATAGATGTAAAAAAAAAAAAAAAAAACAGCAACAACAAACCATTGTAGTTAAGATCAGCTCACATTTATACAGATGAGATTGTAGACAAATGTCATCTGCATAAAGTTTTATCTCAGTCTTTATTTTTGTACACTGAATAGCAAAATTGTGAACTTCTCAGCTTGGCTTGTTACCTCATTCTGGGTTAGTAAGATCACTGTGAGCCCTGGAAATGTTTCCTAACTTTCCCCCTGTGGGCATTTATCCCCATTTAGCTCCTCAGATGAGACCTAATGGTCTGTCTTGATTGAAGACTTAAGAAAGCATTTGGTGTTAGGTCGCATTATTTTTAGAGAACCTTTGACCCTAATGATTGCCCTCAGGAGTGACAATGCAGAATAGCAACATGTGTATATAGGTCAAATATTGCCCAATTCCACTTGCTACATGACTCACAGAAGTTATTTAAATAGATCCAAATGGAGCCTGACAAAGGCCGGAATCTCTCTCCACTAAAACACTGGTGTGTAGCGTTGTGTTTGCACATCACAATGTGTGTAATGGGAGCATAACAGGGGCGCAGCGTGTCCTTTGGTGAGTCACATGGCCTCTTGTGAGTAACAAATCAGTTATGCGATTCCTTAAGTTCAAGCCTGCCATTGAACGCCGCTGCCCTGCCCTAGTTCTGCGTCCTGGGCCAGCAGGGAGGAGGGTGTCAAACGGCGGGGCAGGGTGGGACCGCCGCCTGCGGGTGTGGCTGCTGGAGGACATGGCGTGGGGGGAATAGAAATGGGGTGAAAAGGCAGGACGTAGGTAAGAACCTGGAAAGGTCGCCGCAAAGAGTCAAGACGAAGCGCTTGAATTCTTAGGTACTTTCTTTGAAAAACCTGTGGTTATAATGAGGTTTCTCACTTGCTTATGAGGCAGTCCATTCTTGACAACCTGGGTACTTTCTCTTTGTGGTCTATGTAATCGACGAAGGAACCCAGGCGTGATGCACATTAGGGCGTTTGTTTATGTTGGTGAGTCTGGAAGTCATATAGACCCTTCCTCCTCCTCCTTCTAAAGATTGGTCAACTCTTTGTAAAGATGCCCCAGACTTCAAGCAGGGGGAGTTTCCTTTTTTTTTTTTTCAAGACACAAGGGATGCACACCCATGCACATTTACTCCACCTCTCTCTCCACCCCTCCTTCCTTCCTCTTACTGACGTTTTTTCTGAATGGTCCTGTCCTCTTCCTAACCTCAACCGAGTGCTCTGTAAGGAGAGACTGCCCTCCGCGTTAGGCTCAGCCCCCCCCCGCCCCCTCCCAGCCCCCAACAGTGCTATAAGAGAGTGTGCTGTCGGACTCGTGTGAGAGCTGGACGGTGTCAGTCAGTCAGACAGTACTTTTCATTTGGTTGCAGTTGTGGGAGGGTTTATGGGAGGGAGGGTGAGAGGAAGAGAAAGGGAGAGCACTGTGAAACATGTGATAGTGCAACTCTGGCTGGGGCTTGTAGGGAGTTTAACGGCTGTGGTGTCTCCAGAGCTCTGGGAAAGCACCTTTAGCCCAGAGGGAGCCTCGCAAACTGTGAGAAAAATTGTGTGCGCAAGACAGAGAGAGGGAGAGGGAGAGAGAGGGTGGGGGGGGATAGAAAGTGAGAGCCGGTTATGCAGCGCACTGCCGCTGTCACTTTAAGCCTGTTACTGATTACACTCAGAAGAATGCAAGCGGGAGGAGGAAAGGACAGGGGGGGAAAAAAAAGAGTGTGGATGAAATCTTTTAGGGAGTTAGGAGTGAAGTTTCGTGCAACTTGCCGTCACACAGTTACAGACAGTGACGTGGGTGAGAAGCTGTTACCCAATAGTGGGTCTCTCTCGCTCGCTCTCCTTCGTCTCTGTGTGTGTGTGTGTGCGTGTGTGCGTGTGTGTGTGTGTGTGTGTGCTGGAGGCAAGCAGAGTTAAAGACGCAAGGATCCCTTCACCAAGAGCGAAGAACACCCAGAGACACCGAGATTGGAGGGAGGATGAGGAGCTGGGGGGCAATTTGAGGGGGGTTCCCTCATTCCAAAGTAGGCACCAGGAGGAAACTCCCACCCAGACGGTAAGTGAAAAAAAGGAGGAAAAAAAAATGCTTCCAGATAAAAAAAAGAGCTGCTGCTGCTGATGGGTATCATATGTTGGATGTTAAGGTTTGAGAAACGGTTCCCAGACCCTTCATAGGCTGAGAGAAAGAACAGGAGGCTGTGGCGGACAGTGCTGGGCGAAGTAGAGGAAATGCCTGAACGAGCTTTTGAATTGTGTGTGACCAGTTTTCGTTTTTTAAAACGCCTGCGTGTGTGAGATCAGTTGCAGCTCGGTCCTAAAGTCCACACCGGTCATTTGGGCCACATTGCGATCGCATTAGGGAAACGTGAATCATAGCTACACGGTTCATTCTTCTGCCTCTTCCCTCTCAGAGTCTGAAGGAAGCCGCATTTGGTATGCAGTAGTCTCGCTTATCAGCGCCTGACACTAAGTGATTAGCTGTTAATAAGTCATTTTCTTCATGCTGAGGCTCTACTTCCTCTGTCTGCCTTTCGGTTCTCCCCCAACCCCCTTTTCCTTTGACACAGATAGCACTGTCCGGTCCGTCTGCTCAGCAGCAGACAGCATGAATGAACTGAGCACGCAGGTGGGTGGGGATACTATGTCACACAGTGTGGACGCTGCTGTTTAACTTCTTTATGAATGGACACTACGGGCGGCTGATGTGATTGGTTGAGCCTGGCGTCAGAAGCAGTGAGCCAGGAGTCAGTGTTTAGATCAGTCTTCACTGTCTCTCTGACTCTAAAAAACCCCCTCTGTCTTTGGGTAACAGTGTGGGAATGTGTCTTTAAGGAGTTGTGTGAATCAGAGCCAGTGGTTCCGAATGTTTTCGTGAGATGGGCTGAATCACTAGTTGAGCAGTGGCTCTTGTGTGTTGGTCTTTCATGTGTCTTCCCAGCTGTTGTCCTTCAGATGATTTCCCACTCTGTCTGACTAAGACAGAGTGGGAGATAACTTGATGTGTCGGTCAAAACTTGATGTGTCGGTGTGTGTTTTTTACATGTGTGTGTGTGTGTCTGTGGTCATAAATCAACCGGGCCCTCCATAACCACGTGAGCCGCTGCCAGCAGCCCAGCCTACGGCCACACATGCGTGCACACCCTGCGCCTTTTTCACTGCAGTTCAATGACAGCCACTCCTCGTGCTCCAACAAGACATGTCCACAGTCCCGTTTTGCCCCTAATCCCCCCAGGGTCACCGTGGGGGCCAGTTCTCCAGAACACACAACTCTGTCGTTCATTGTTCCGAGAGGTGCGATAGAGGGAAAGAGGCGGAGAAAGAGCGTGGGGAGTGGTGATAAGGAATTGTCACGTCCGAGTACAAGGATCCACGAGAGCTTATCTGGGAAAGGTTCCGGTGCGATTGTCATTGGGGGCAGATCGACGGTGAGATGCATGACAGGTATCTTGATGGAGGAGATAACATTCCTCTGAAGATTAGCGTGGAATCTGCCCCTTTGTCTTGTCAAACTGCCTACACAGTGAACCCTGACCTGGTTCTCTTGGCAGGAAGTAATTTAGGTAAACTCTGCTTCTGTAACACAACAGATAAAGTCGCTCTGCATTCTGACACAATGCACCGATGTTTCTGTGAGGATTGCTCATTGTTTTTATCTGAAAATGTGCAGACTACCATTTAAAAGTTGGACATCTACTGTACATGGTTGACCTGTCAGTAGGTGAAGTCCTTACTGTATATGGGAGCTGATGGATGTGAGTCTCTTGTCTTCTTGACCGGGTTCCATGTCATAGTTACTGGAGTTAAACTGGAGGGTAAACTGGAGTTACCTAAGTCAGTAATATTTACTTTCCCAAAAACTGAAGACACAAAGAGATACTGCCATGATCTATCGTAGCACAAGAGACAGTAAATAAGACTTTTTTGTCAATCGAGTTTAGAAAACAAAATTTCTACCAAATCAGCAAAACAATCAATATTGCCATTCTGTATTGACTTCGCAGCCAGTTTTTGCTCAAACTGTCAACTGTGAACAAAACTAGCCCCAGCTAGTTATTCAGAAGGTGACCTTCAAAGTTAAAGACCTTTTTGACAATAAAATTTAAGAAACAACATTTGTACCAAATAAGCAAAATGATAAATACGGCATCACCATTCTGGATTGACGTTTTAACCATTTTATTGCTCAGACTTTTAATTAACGAATGAAGCTAGTCTTAGCTAGCTATGGCTAGCTATGAGTAGCTAGCCATAGCTTGCTACTCATAAGGCAACCTTATAAAGGTAATAAGACTTATCTGACAATCAAACTTAGGAAACAAAAAATGTATTCTAAATGAGCAAAACTACAAACATTGCCATTCTGCATCGACTTTATAACCAGTTCTTGGCTCAGACTGTTGATAGTTGAACAAAGCTAGCCCTTGGTAGCTCCTCCGAAGGTGAAGGGTTGATGTGATTTTATGTGAACTAAAGTCACTAATGCTATCGGTCATCAGCAACAGCATCCAAAAGTTCTTAGTTCATCTCATGAAAGGGCTTCAGTGGACTTTAATCATGTTCTTGCGTCGTTCAAAATGGCGGTCTATGATATTGCAATGATGAAATCACGTTGAGGCAACCCAAATTTTTCTCACCCTGGTGACTAAGATCAGTGAAAACGGATTGTGAACGGTCATCCAAGTGGTCGAGCATTCTGTTAGCATGCAGACCAACCATGCAAGCAGCTTTTTGCGATTGCAGTATGGGACACTTCAGATATGAGGCTAGTTAATGCTATTTGATGTTTTAGGCCACTCTATTTAAGACTCGACAAGAGCAAAAACCAGCATTTGGATAAAAGCAATAACCCTGGAGTGTTTTTTTTTATTTGCCATTACAGATTGGAAATTATTTTAGATAATCTGCTAGCATGGTTAAATTACCCATGAGCATCTAGCAGATGATCAGAGGAAGGTAACCTTGAGTACAAAATACCAGTTTTCCAGGTGTTACGCAAAAAAAATGAAAACAAAAATGAATATGACACCTGAGAACATCATCACATTAATAATATGATCTTATTCATTGCCATATACTGCAAAAACAAAAAAAAACATGTTGCTAAAGCTCATTCTGTTCATTTTCAGTGATTATTGCATCATTATACTTTTTTGGCATTCTTAACTTTAAGTAGAATCAGTGAAACGGTTGTGTAGCTTATTGGTGCTAGGGTTAGGGTTAGGGTTAGCCAATTGTAGTTTTAAACCTAAAGCTTTTATTTTGTAAGAATGACGGATAGTAATTTGTCATGAGTGACTTCCCCAAAGCGAGGAACTTGTCTTTCTTGTAAATGGCAGATTTCTGACGCGGCCTTCTTTCAGCCAGTTGACTGGCAGTGCCCAGCAATAGGTGGGGGAAGGGTTCTGCTGCACTCCTCTGGGTCTCAAAAAGCAAAAGTACGATGGAAAATGTTTGCCGTCTTGGGTCTGGTGAAGTAGCCGTGTTTATGTGCAGAGACACTGCAACACTAACGTTGTTCAGTCTAAAGCAGAATGCTTTAGCTGCTACCCAAATATATAAGGGTTATTTTAGGCGTGACACCAACATGTAGAGCTACAACCAGATTAATGCCAAACAGTGTGAGGGGTTTAAGTTTAACTGATGGGTAGGGAATACAGTGAGACGACGCTGCTACACCATGGCTGGTTAGTCTAACTTTAGCAATCTACTTGCCTCTGAAATAGACTAGCGGTGTGCTGGTTGACCTATTCAGAAAGAAATTAACGTGTTCTGGATGTGAACCTAAACCTGACTCACCTGAATAAAGTAATTAGGTAGTGGAAAACAAATAAAACAGCAGCAATTAGCCTTGGTTTTTAGCAGGCGGCAATAAAAAAAAAAAAAAAAAGGTTGGACTGAAAGGAAGGATCATAAGGTTTATCGCATGGGAAGTTAATTATTGTCAAAAAAAAAAAAATGTTAAAATGTATCAGCTGTATGTTGGAGGATTTTACTTTGTCTTTGTAGATGTAGTGATCTTGGTTTCATGGACAGCGTTTGCTCTGACGAACCCAAGTTGAGCAGTTGCACCTCTGTGATCTTGGGTTGGGGTACGTTTTTATTTTTGAGACAATTCATATGAAGTTTTTTGAGGCGCAGAAAAGTTGTGTGGGTGAAGGGGAGCAGACACCGAGTGTTTGCGGTCAGACGGGCAGAGTAGGACTTTGCTGCAGGGCTTCCCGTCACGATCGTCTGTCTTACTCCGCAGAGACGGGTGGCAGACGCACATGTTTCCTGGAGGTGGGAAAGGCCGAGGGAAGTTAAACCGCACGTCGCCCCTATCCAGCCTAAACCTCCGGCTGGTGTGTATGGCAATGTGACATTGCCACACAGCATATTTCCTCCGATGCTGGTGGAGTTATGTAACAAAAACTAGGTTAAGAAGATTTCACCATGACTCGACTCATTCCCTCTTTCCCCACTTTCCTTTTTCACATGACTCTCTTTGTTTATATAGCAACAAGTCTGTCATTCTCCACTAGATCGTAGAGTTAAGGCTTAGTGGCGTGACTTTCACGTCACAGGACTGACTGCTGAACGTGCACAACGGGAGGAGCTGCCTCCAGCCTCCGCATGCATGTGTCTCCTCTGTGCTTTCTGTGAATGGGCTTTTTCCTCTGCGTGTGTGTGCGTGCACACGGGTGTGTGTGCGTGTGCGTGTGTGTGTGTGTGTGTGTGTGTGTGTGTGTGTGTTCTCTACAACAGTTGTTCCAACGGTGTTCAAACCACACACACCTGGCCTTCTTCCTCCTTTGCTCATATATGGGCAGAGCTTCCCCTACCTGGGCCCCACACTGAATTCCAATAAGGGGCAGCCTTCTCTCTGCATGTGCGCGTGCGCGAACCGACACAAATGCGTGCAGTTTTGTGTGTGTGTGTGTGTGTGTGCGTACGTGCGTGCGCGTGTGTGTGTGTGTGTGTGTGTGTGTGTGTGTGTGTGTGAGAGGAAAAGGTAGTGGAGACGGATGCACGTCATGGAAAACCAGGATCAATGGGCAAGGCCCGCAGAGCTGCGTTTTTAAGGTGTTCCTTTTGTTTTCCGAAGGTAATCAGTTCACACAATGACTCAGCCTGGCTGATTATTCAAAGTGGCCGGTGGAGGAAGACGTCAGAAAGGAGTCGGGACTATTGCACAAGATCAGTCTGATGCAGAAGCAGATTAGCAGGTTCTTTCAATCAAGTGTCAAACTCTTGGGAAGTCACCTAAGAAACTCTCCCTGCTGCTGTTGTCCCGTTTAACTGGACTAAGAGTTGAGATATTAGCGGTCAGGTTGTTGCTCTCCCAGCCAGAGCTCACATTATAAAACTCTGGACTCCACATTGCTGCTTGTTGGGAATAATGAAGCAGATTTATAGCCACGTGTGCCAGGGTGCAGTCCTAGTTCTCCGTAAACCCTGTGACCCAACAAAGGCAAAGTGCCTCTTTTCCCCCAACGTTGGACAAAAGGACACTTTTCATCCTTCTATCCCTGCTCAAACTGACACCCCTCCGTCCTCTTGCTGCACCTCTTTTCTTTCCTGAGCACTTCTGCCAGGCCCTCGTAAAGCAGCTCGAGGAGGGAGTTTGCTTTCCTCGCTCGTTTCGCCAGCTCTTTCCCATCAGTCCAGCCTCCTGGAAGAGTCCGCAGACATCGCTCTCCTCCTCTGGAGCTGGAGCTCTCTCTGGAGAGGGCCTTTCGCTCGCTACGCTTTAAGCCTGAAGTCAGTACGATAATTGAGTGAGAGCCATCAAGCAGCCGCCCAGGGGAGCCATTTAAGAGCGCTTGACATGTAAAGCCTGATGGGGAGATATGGGACTTCCACCGGTCTTTCTGGCGGGCGACGGATCAGCGTCGATAAAAAGCTGCTGGTTTTCTCTCTCCGTTTGGGTTGAGTGTTTTTACTCACAATCACAGCAAACTAAGACTCTCAGTCTGGGGTCTGCTGGAGTCTGTGCACCCGATTGACTGATTACTGCTTCATTGGCAGGAAGCATTCTGTGCTCACTGCAGCTTATCACCTAGAAGAAGCATCTCTGTCAATGAAAACAACACTTTGGTCCAGGACAATGTTTGATTATCCACTTTAATGCCAGTTCTGCTTCAAAAGGTGGACATACTCTGGTCTTAAAGTCGTCTCTTTTTTTCAAAGAAAATTACGAGAAGACACTAACCGCTGCCGCTGAACGTAACAAAGTCGTCTTTCAGTGAGTGCAGAAAGGGAAGAGGAAGAGGAAGAGCTCCAATCATCCTCCAGACCTATTTTTGGATCCTTTTTCTTTATTCGTGCTCCGGCAGTGTAGGTTTTTGATAGAGAACGAGCTGCAGCCGAAGGAAACCTTAAAGATGGAGCGAGGAACAGGCTGAGCGCGCTCAAGATGTGGAGAGACAGGGAATGCATCCACACCCAGCTCACACATCCATCCACACACACACACACACACACACACACACACACACACACACACGCCCACGCATACTTGAGCAACAAACAGCACATGTACACAAACGGTTTGCAGCAGAAGTTCAACTTACAGTGCGCACACACACACACACAGAGAGAGAGACGCATATTTTTAAGAATGGTCACCTCCCCCTCCCTCCTCACATTCATGCTAAAGCATGGCAATGATTCAGTTCCTCTTTGTCCTCTCCTTGAAGGTTTGTGTGGCGTGTATGCGCTGCCTGTGTGCACACAGTTGTCACTTTGTGAATGTGTTGCTGGTGTGTGCGCGCGAATGTGGATGTGGTCAGGCCCAGTCATCTTCGAGGCAACTAAGAGGAAACCCACATCAACTGCCATGTAACCGCGCTCTAGGAATAGCAGTGCCCAGCTCAAGTAGGAATGGAATGACACGCCTGGCCTCGCCCCTCCTCACCCACGCTAGCAACCCCCGTCACCCCCCACCACCCCTCCCACCCGCAACACCCACACACACGCAACACCCACACACCCTTCCTCAACCGGTGCAACTTTTTTTTTTTTTTTTTTTTTTTTTTAATTTCTAAAGTTCGAGCTGCTTGACTGTTGCTGGTATCCTGAGGAGGGGGTTGCGGGTTGCAGGGTGGGGGGCTGGGGGTTGCAGGCATGCGTTTCCCTTTGCGGTGTCGATGACCGGCCCGGTCGTTGCAACGCTGCGCCCCGCGGTCCGGATCCTTGTCTGATTGGTCTTCGGCTGCTGCAGTTGGAAACCAACCCTGGTTACTTTGTGCTTCCAGTTTTCCTATTATGTCTTCAGCTCAAGCTTTGTCTTAGAAATAAAATCCTTTAGTAGAGGGTAAAAAAAAACAAACAACAACAAAAAAAAACATCTGATTGGGGTACGCTAGAGATTTTAAAACAATACGATGCGATAAGGCAATATGCTTGCAATATTTTTGAGGAAAGTTAAAAAAAAAAAAGAAAACAAATGTATTTGGGTGAAATCTATTTCTTGTTTTTAATAAGTATCAAACATGCTGCCTGAAGTCGCATTTCAAAGTGGCGACTGCCTCTCGATCGGACGTAATGCGTGTTTCCCGTTGTTCAGCCGGCTCATGAAGAAGACGCTGATGGTTTTCAGGAATATTTTTTAAACTTATGAAGAATCTCCTTCAATGCGTCAGTAACGGCATTGACCTCAATGACTGTCAGTAAGTGTCGTGAAAACATTTCATCAGTCAAGCACAGCAGGTTAACACAGGAACTTCTTCCGTTTTGGCTTCAAAATAAGAGTCTCAAACATTGGCAGCGCATAGAACTTCCACCATTCAATACGTCAACTTCAACACATAAAACACTACAATATGTAAAACCTGCACGTTTGAGATGTATACATTTGGCCTAATGAGCAGCGTAGTTTTATAGAAGTAGAAAATGTTACATATTTTGACTGGTCTGTTCTGAACTGATCATGGATTCTATTAAGCACTTTATGATTCGTAGGGCTTTACTGTTTGCGCTAATAAAAATCAAAGGCAATTAGTTTTGGCCAAAATATTGCTAAATTTCCGTCAAGCGTTGATGACCTCACTATCGTGGAGCGTTTTGTCTCCTGGATGTTTCTGCTGCGCCTCTCGTCTGCGCTGCGGGCCGCTCTGCTTTGTGGCGGCTGCAGCATCACCAAAGAGTGGAAAAAAAGACGTCGATAAGACGACATGACCTTATCTGAGGTCCTGGGAACTTACACACGCTCACCGCTTTGGAGCTGCTACTTAAAATCCGAATGCAGCTGTTTTTATGGGTTTGTTCTTTTACAGTGTATATACTGTAACCTCATGTGTGAGCGGAGCCTAAAGTCTTTCTTTTCTGTTTTACAGGGAGGCCACTTCTGCAACAACTTTTCCGAAAATATAACCGAACATCCATGTGACCCGCAGCAGTTTCCAAGAAAGGTAACCTTTTTTCTTTTTTTTTTTTTTTTTTTACTTCACCACTTTTTTCCCCCCCCCTTCCCCTCCCACCCTCTTTTTTTTTTTTTTTTTTTTTTTTTTTAAAGAAACGCTGCGTTCCCTGCAGCAAAGAACAGAGCCCCAGGCCACATCCTTTTACACCCCTTCGAGTCCCTCAGTACAAAGCCTCAGTGGGAGAACTCGCATTTTATCATAAGACATTTCAACTGCTGGGGAAAGTCAACTGATGCAACCTCAGACGTGAGCGCGGGACGTCTCTGCTGCCAGCGCAGAAACGCGGAAAGACGCGGCGCGACTGGTGACGGGAGAGGCTGGAATGCGGGCCGCGGGGGGAAAGGGCGAAGGGAAGGCAGCGCAGTTCTGTTAATTAAAAGAAATTGGAGTCAAGTGACCATCAGCTGGTGGTTTGATTGATAGGGTCATGGGGTTTCAGGTATGCAGAGAGACTCAGAGGGCCAACCATGCCGGACGCCTCCCAGACCTCCACTCCCTTTGCAACACTACTGACTCTTTGCAGCCACGTCACCTCCACACGTTGAGGCGCCATGACGGAGGCGGGAAGGGGAGGAGTGTTGCTGTCGCTGTGGGTTTTGCCAGTATAGCCATGGCTCACACTTGTTTTAGACAAGCTGATATTTCGTGGAAGTGGCTCACAACAGTTGGAAATTGCTAGCTGAGAAACTGACCCCCCTTCCTCAGATCGCCCACTTTGCCTGAATTCACGTGATTTAAATCACTGTGTCATAAACTGCGTTTCCTCCTACAGCAGAACATGCTAGGCTACATGATGCTGGGGCGTCTTCTGTATGATTACTAGTGACTAGACACCTACCTGCTCCATAGTGCAATATTTGATTGTATTTTGCTAGTCTGACTTGTGAAGTGTGAGAACGTTAATCGTCTTGCCTGGTGAAAAGCGTTGACTGCAAGTCCACAAATGCCCCAAGGGCTGCTGGTCCTCATGATGGACAGCAGCTGTCCGTCATGTCTTCTTTCCTCATTAAAAGTTACACAATAAAGTGACAAGTTTGGTTTGCATCATTATCTGATCATGGCGTCCTGTGATCATTTAAAAAGTGAAATCAACCAGACAGAAGCAGCGACCAGCTGCTGTTTGACAGGTTATAAAGGAGCGTTTAGGTTGTTTTGGCGTCCATCAGGGCGGAGCGGGCGGCTGGGCGGAGCGGGCGGCTGGGCGTAGCGGCCGTAGTTCTGAAGAGTGGGTTGGGTATTTATCGTATCGTTCATCTTTTATTGGGATAAATTTCGAGTTAAGATGAGATTTCGATTTGTCGTTGCCACGATAAATTACGATTGATGATGTTTGAAAACCCCTCCGTTGTTGTTATCAATCATCAATACATTTGTTGCATTCATCCATGCGTGACCGGTGTCCTATAGAAGTGTTTTACGAATAGCTGCGTTTATCCAGAGCAGCTATGCAGTTCTTTCATTGTTTACACAACAGTATCACAAAGCGTCATGAGAAAACCTGGAGTCTGTATGACGGAGCCGTGGCGTGACATCGTGCGCAGAGGTGTCGGTGTTATAGGGACGGGGTTGGTGTTCCCGTTACGCGTCGGGGCCGGGGCTGCAGCCGGCGCGGCGCGGCGCGGCCTCCGCCTGCCGCGCCTCAGGGCTAATGGGAAAGAATGACAGGAATCTGCCACTGATAATTCCAAGCTTGAAGATGTTCGTCAGCAGATAATCTCCCATATCCTTCCCCTCCCTCCCTCAGGCTGCTCTTCTTCTTTGCTTGATCTGGTTGCCCCCTTCTCCCACCCTGCCACCCCCACCCACCCGTTCATCAATGACTCTCATCTTTGTTGCACAGAATATTTTGATCTTTTTTGTGTGTGTGTGTGTGTGTGTGTGTGTGTGTGTGTGTGTGTGTGCGTGTGTGTGTGTGTGTGTGTGTTTTTTTGGGCGGGAGTTAATAACGGAACTGCTCGCTCTGTTCTCAGATGGCGTCCGCTGAAGTGTGCCGACTCCCGTCTGTTGCTTCACGCTCTCTGGTGACTGTCAGCTGCTCAGTAGGCAGTGTAGATCCTGTGTAGCAATCAGCAGCTACATCTGGCTACTGGGTCTCTGACGGCTCCGCCCCGCTTCCCGGCCCAAAGTTCCTCCTCCGTCGGCCCGCGGCGCGTTCCCGCTCCACCGCTGGCTGTGATTTCGGGGGGCCCCGTCCAGTGACAGGATGTTCTCTGTGTCACAACTCCACCGGGGGCCCATTATCACATTTGTTCTCCTTCCTGTTTTGTCAGTCTCATTTGGCATCTCTGAGTTTCTGTCTTCTGATTGAATTCCCGTTTACTTTGATTAAGCTACAAATGGATGCATTTCATAAAAATGGTGTTGAAGAATGCCCAGGAAGCCACACTGGGGAGACATTTGCTTTGTCCTGAACCTGGCATACAATGTAGATTCCTGTGTGGTTCAATTCTACAGCTACATTGTCTGCTGGGTTTCTGGCTAGCAATATAAGCTTCTGTGACATGAAGGTCACCTTCACTCCATAAGGTAAGAATTTATCTACTGAGCTGCCAAAACGTTTTTTGCCCCCTTTAGGATGTCTTCTGTTTTTGTTGTTTTGTTACATTTAAATGTTTCAATGTTATGTATTTTCCAGACACATAGTGGCATGTTGTAGCACAATCAAGTAACTGTTACTTTTAGTCGTTGTATATATCAATTATGACTTAAAAGAAATTTGACTTTGCAATTGAACACGTTAAAATTGGACCTCTGTCTCTTTAAGAAGCCCCTGTAATAAGCTTAGTAGATGTGAGGTTCCACCAGGTGTTTGCTAGCTGCTGCTGCTGCTGCTAGTCTGAAGGAGCCGTCGAAGGCAGCAGTTCCACAAAGCATTCATTTATTGGCTGGAAAGAAAAATCTATCTAGACTTCGACAAACTGAGACCTGAATGGTCTCCAACAGCAACAAACTTTGACCAATTGGAAGTCAAATGCTTCTTCTTCTTCACTTCCAAATCAGGATTTTGGTCAAGAGTTCTGTGGACCGATGAGACGAGAGCCAAATCTTTTCGTTCGCCCAGCATTCAACTAACTGCGATGGCATTTCAGAGAAACTCCACGACGCCTGCAGTCAGACATGGTGGAGGTGGAGTGATGGTCCATCAGGACGTCCAGCTGTAGATGGCTCAAAAATAAAACCAGAGAAAATGAAGGGTTTGGATTGGACTAATCAGAATCTCATGCTGTTCGTTCTTTAACCCATCACTCAATTTAAAATACCGATTCCCAGTTATGATAAGTTTTATGGGGTAATTATTTCCCAGAACCGTTTTCGGTGACGGACGAAATCGTCTGAAAACTGCCCTTTGTTTTTGCTCAGGTTGTTTTGGTCTGATGATGAAATCTATTTTTCTTACCCGCAACATTTAAGCGTATCTAAAAAAAAAAAAAAAAAAAAAAAGCATAAACAGAAGATGTGCTTCGGGGCTTTCATTGCAATGTATCCTGTCACTGAAATATGTCTGACCCTGACGATTCCAATAAAGAGAAAATATTTCAAATTAAACTCGCAGGGTGACTCTTGGTGTTCTTTGTGCGGCTGTTTATTCAAGGAGCAGGAGAGAAATCTCCGAATGTGCAGAATGGAAATGGATTCACGGTTGCCTCTGTGTGTCCCTGGAGTTCACCCTGAGCAAGAGAAGCCAGAAATATTCCAGTAAGTCAGCACAAAGCCGGCTTGTTGTCTGTCAGAGTGTTGTCAAGACTGCTGTCAGACTGGCTCCTTATTAGTGGGACAGCACTGTCTTCTCCACAGCCGACACACACACGCACACACACACACACACACCTGGAGAGCACAGCTTCACATAACGCCTCCAGAAGACATTCTGCATCCCTACCTGCGTTTACGGCTCTGAAGGTCACACACTAACAAATCATATACAGCACAAAAACCTCCCTCCACATCCACTGGTTACACTGAAATGGTGTGTGTTTGAGTCTGATGTGTGTGTTCTGACCCACACGAAGAACACTAAAGCACCGAGGAACACAAGACATGGAAGGAGGTGCCGGATCGTCCCCCGTGTCCCGGTGACATGGGAACGAGGAAGCATGTAATGCCCACTCATCAGAAGTTAACATTCGACCAATCAGAAGCAGGATTAACTCTGGGGTTTCAATGGAAGTAGCAACGACGACGTCATCGTAAAGCCTTCCTGATTTTGCTCAAAACAATCAGATATTGTGGGTTTTATTTTTTCGTTCTACACAAATTCGACAAAGTGTTTCAAATAAAAAGTGACCTCACTGCATATTCAACCTGAATATAAGCGGCCATCCACATTCATTTTTTATGTTTCGTTTTATCTGCTCCTCCAGACTGAAGCATGAACAAATTTAAACCATAAAATGTATTCGATTAAAAAGGCAGTGATCCTATATATAAATATGTATACATGTATACATATTTAAAAAGTCTTTCAGACTGTTGCTTTATTAAAAGAAAAGCAATTGTTTTCTTTGTGCATAAATATTTTATCAATCAAATGAAAAAAATTTTTATCCGCATAGCGACAAATTACATTGACAACAAGAGATCTTCAATGTCATTTATCTTGAAGAAGTATTCATGAAATCCAGAGACAGCTATTCATTTTGATATTTTATGTTTGTATAATATGAAGTTTTATCGATACATTCTGCCACAGTCGGACCTTTGATTTATGATCTTGACGTGATCCGACATGAAAATGACTGACGCTCCTTAAAAACACCAACATCAGTGATCCATTTCCGAAGCGGCTTGTCATTTCGTCTTTGCCCGTATAAAAACCGGATCGGCCAACAGTCGGAACAACGAGGAAGTTTGTGAAGACGGAAACGTTTTCAAACATCTTCAAGATCATCGGTTCAAACAATTGTGCATGAGGTGTTAATGAGACGCCGTTATCCCATAATTCAAATTTAAGTTGTGAAAGATGAAAATGACATTCATCAACATGTTCAGCGACCAACGAGGTTAGAGTTACCATGACCATCGTTCATGGCTTTGCATTGCTGTGACATCTAGAGTACCGAGACAGAACCCTCCTCTGAAGCTCGACTCAGAGCTTCAGCTGCCCACAAGCATCAGCCGAATCAGTGGCGGAGGAGAGTTTGAGTTGTCCTGTTTTGCTGTTTCGCCACTAGTGGAGGTGCTTTGAATTTAGCCTTCCAAAAACCTAAACCATGGCCGGAAGACAGTCGGTTTCAATGTTGATATTGAGATTAAGGAGTAGTCAAAGTATGCCAGCAGTGTAGAAATGTGCGATCAAGATGCCTCACTTGCTCAAAAGTCTGTAAGGATAATAAATAATGACCAAACACTTTCCATCAGGACAGAGATCTATAGCAACTGGCTCCAATGAGCAGCACCACCACCAGGCCATGAAGCCAACACACCTGGAGTTCCAGCATCTCACCTCACATTGTGAATAGATTCGTTGTTGCCGAACATCTTTATTGCTGGCACCTCCCAGGTCGAGTGTCGCGTCTTATGTTTGTCACTGGCAGCTCCACACAAAGTCAAAAGCGGCAAAACAGCAACGCCAGACAGAGAACTCAAGGAAGGACTTAACCACTCATTTCTCTGCCCGCCTCTTCTAAGTCTTTCCAGTCTTCCAATGGGAGATCGAAACATCTGGTCCAGGACTTACTGCGAAGAGAACCGTGCTGATCTCATCTTCGCATAACTCAATACTTGGGAGTACAAAAGAGAACTATTTGCACCATGTTGCATTCTGCCCCTTGACTCTGATCCTGTTTGTCGCTCGATCTACAAACACAAACCTGAGAGTCTCAAATTTGATTTTTGCATGTTCTGGTACTGTCAACATCCTCAGACTATGATCCTGAGCATCCACTGCAGCGGTGAGCAGCTGAGAGTGAGTCCGGTTAAGAGTCACTCTCTGACCTCTCTCTGCGGTCATGGTTCTTCACCAGAACATAGTGCACTGCTCCTCCTGGGTCAGGGGTCACGGGTGATGGTAAGATAGAGCGAGAGCTGGACAGATGGATTGATGCTTGGTTTCCAGACAGGTGGTGATACAATCAGTGGGATCAATGAAAGAGGAGAGCCAAGAAGAAAAGCTGACCTCTCCTGCGGTCAAGAGATATCCATCACGAATGAGAGAACATTCCAGATCCGACCATCAAATGATACTCAGCTATCGACAGTCTGGACCAAACCTTTGGGAATAAGCATGCATTGAAATATGGAATAAGCTTCAACACAGATCGGGAAAAACGTTACATGAAGAAAACATCCACTCTTGGCTTCAGTGTCTGTGTTGTATTTTATATATTTTTTGTCACTGAATAGATATACAATTAAAAGTGGATCTTTCAAAGATCTTAACTGTGAGACTATGTCACTGCAGTATCAGCTGAGATGATTTTAAACAACCAGTTTGCCTCCACATGTGGAGAGCAACATGTCTTTTTATGGCTACGGGACGGATTCCTGTAACCGTGACGTTACATCGTTACTTTACTATTAACTACACGCGTCGTATTTATTTGATCCGTCATGAGCTCAAAGGTGAGACTAAAACATACAAAGCTCTCAGAACGTGATCCTTCTGAAAGCGTAAGAGTTGATGTGCAAAGAGGAACCTTCCAGTCTGACGCTGTGCACACAGATTTGTGTGTATTGTGTTAAGATGGAAAAGGTGAAGCAATCCTTCATGTCTGAGGCTTTGAATGGCAATGCTTGGTTAAAAAAAAAACAAAAAAAAAACACCCTGAACAAATGACACATGACGTGAGCGGCGCTGCTTTCATGTGTTTACTCGTGTGTAAATAGGCTTGCATGAAAAGCTTTCTGAGTAAGCAAAGGACTTAGCGTAGTTTCAATGGTGTATTGAAAGAACCCTGCCTATTATGAAGTAAAAAAAAAACACCAGTGAATACTTTCTATCTGCTGCAGCTTGATGAAACAAACGCGCGGCTTGCTACAGATGACCTCATAACTACGGCTTTACAGGAGCAAGAATCGGTGGGATTATAATGGATGCGCTTTTATTGAGGCTCGTTTTGATGGTAAATTCAGGTCCTGTCCGTGTCCCCGGCGCCCGAGCGCCTCGGGTTCATCTTCGCCGACCGTGTTTTTTTTTGTTTTTTTGTTTTTTTTTTGCGACCGACAGCGCACGCCGATCCATCGCTTGGCGAGAATCCCGACAATGCAAATGGCTGCTAATGGGCTGTAATGGGAGGGCCTGCGTGGGCGGTTTATTGTTGCTTTGATAAGCCGTTTATGACGTGCGTGCAGAGTCAGAACGCAAAAGGGGAAAAACAAAAAAAAAAAAAAAAACTGCACAGGGCTCGGAGAGAGAGAGAGAGCGATGGCGGCAGGAAACGGTGAAAAACGGCCAAATGAAAGGCAGATGGGGCCATCTGTCTTCCTCTAATCGCGCACGAAAACACTCCCAAGGAGGGCAGGGCCTTCACCAGGTGAAGGTGCAGTCATTTGAAGGTGGCATCAGTGATGTCATCTCCGTTGCTTCACCCATGAGTGAAAAACACAAACACACACACGCGCACGCACGCATATGCACACGCGGTCCCTGTCTTGTTTGCGTCATGTCTGTAATAACTCACTGGAGCGTCACATAATGACCTCTACAAGTAGGACTTTCCCCATCAGGCAGGCCTTCGCCAGCAGAGAGAGAGAGAGAACGCGGGGGCCTGGTGGGGATTTATGTGGTGTCACTCACTCAGGTCGCAGGGGTCGAACACACACAGCGTGTCAGTTTCTGCTTTCACGAGATAAAACTGTGAAATGTTCTATCAGCGCCGCGGCTGTTCTGACGGTCCAACAATAGTTTGTCGGGTTTTTCCAGAGTTCCGCGTTTATCGCCACCATTAACCTAAACGGGCTCCTCAAGCTCCGATGACAAACGCCGGATTAAATATCTGAGATTATCCAAAGTGAAGAACGCTAAAGATGTAAGCTGTGTTGCTTTGTTAAGGGGCTGAAACGGTTTAGTGCAACATGTCCAAACGACCATATGGGAAACAAGGCGGAGTGTCAGGACCACGCTAAGAAAATAAAGAATTAAATTATGAGAGGAATAAGAATGAGCCCTAATCTTACGACTTCATTCTGGAAACATTACCTTATTCTCAAAATATTGACTTTATTTTCATATCATTGAAAGTTTATTCTAGTATTTCAACTTTAGTCCTGTCCGACTTTGTTCTCGTGAAACTACAGCTTTATTCTAGTACTTTTATGACTTTATTCTCCTAATTTTGTGACTTTTTTCTTTCATACAGGCCACATATGCCATCATATCCATCATATGAAAAGCCGTTAAACATAAAGATCATGTCAATTGCTTGTCCGTTTGCTCAATTCTTCCTCAATATTTCACCCAACTTTTATCCTTTTACAGGATTAGAGTATTTTATTATCATTACCAACTTGTTTATTCTCCTTAAAAGCTAAATATTTGGTTTTTTTCAATTATTAGGAGAAATGTTTCCGAATCTTCACACTGAACTTTGACCTCCATGTTGTCTTCGTCCCTTATGTTTGCCAGTTGACTCACACATTTCCATACGGCAGATTACCAGTGAAATGTAGGGAAATGTTTTATGTGAATGGGCAGCAGAGGTGCGTTCCCTTTACAGACACTGTGCGACTGTTATGAAGAAAACAGCAAAATAGCCAAATTTACCCCTAATTTCAATCAAAAAAGGTTTAGTTTCTGCATAGTGAACATCTGGGAAAATGACAGATCAACTGCAACCCATCAGACTGAGGGCGGAACAACGATGACAAGCATTACAATAGTCTGCCGAACTTCACTGGTCCATTTCTTATAATTGATTTTAAACATGTTCACTGCTCAAGAAAGCAATCATTTCTTGCTATTGTCTGTGGAAATGCGGCATACCTAACAACGCTCAAACCCTGCTTAGAATTGTTGAGCAGCTTTTGAATGTTTGACTATTTATCGCAGCATTTTTGTTTTGTTCGCTGCTGCACATTTTTAACGATTTATCTTTTGGTGCTCAAAGAGCCAAGACCTACCTACCATCACCGTAACATTTAACTGGGTTTATATGAATCGTAAAATGAGAAAAAAAAAAAAAAAGTCCTTCATAAATCACAAACTATAAAGTCAAAGAATGATTCTCAGTTATTAAATAGTGGTTTGTATTTCTATCCACCAGCTGGCTTCTGCTGTTCGTATCAACGTTTCTGTCTGGAGATTTGCTTTTAAAGATGGAACCAGGAAACAGACCGTCGCCTTGGCAACATGTTACAAACATTAAAAAGGGTTTAAGCTGCTTCTGCCTTTTAAAAACCATTTAAAAAAATTTTTGGGGGGGGCAGGGGACTTTGGCCGTTTCATGACTTTTCAATTGTTTAAAGGAGCTTTAGTTTTTATCATTTAGAAATCACACAAATACGAAAATATACTAAAAAAAAAAAAAAAAAATCTGCCTGTCGAATAAAAGGTGATTCATTGTCTTTGGTTCCTACTGAGTTCCAAGTGTGTCGTGGGGGGAGGACACCTTTTGTGTACTATTGCAGAGCTCTAAGTTAACATTAAATAAAGAAAAGTGTAATTATTCTATGACAGAGCTGGAAAAGTCAATGGCTCAATGGCTACCGTGGACGTAAACGTGGTCGTCCACATCTGCGTCTAAATAAACAAACGCCGTCCGTACAAAGAGTGGAGCGCTGCTGGGCTGAGCGTCTGCGCCTTTCATCCTTGGTGACACACACTGAATCATGAGAAGAGCTAAAAAAAAATTTCAAAAAAACAAACCTCTGTCAGAACCGATGACTAAAAGATCACCTGTAACACAATCCCACGATTAAAACCAGAGAGAGAGGTAATTACTGGAGAGCAATGTTGGCTTTAGATACTCTGCCAGTGCTCACGTTTGTTGGACCGCCAGAAATCCAAAGTAGTGGTGAGTAAAGCAAATAGCACCATGCTCACTGCTTCATTATCACATACCAGACCCGGTGACTCAGGCACAGGAAGGACTGTGTGTGAGACCCATCTGCTGTCCTACCCGACCCGGAACCATGTGGACGCTCTCCAGACACATCGCTGGGCGCAGCTCAGCAGAGCCAGGTTAGACCCCCGGCTCTACCTTCATGAAGTGCTTTCAGTTTTCATGGCAGACGGCAAACAGGAGATTTTGGTTCCTGTTGATGCAAGAGGATCACACAGTTCCTCGTTCAGAACCCCCGGTTCCACCAAAGGAGTTCTCCTGGACGGAGACCGTCTGTCCAAAGGCGAGGAGATGAGTGTGCAAAACGATGGACTGTGAAGACACAGCACTCGACACATCTTTTATCATGATCTACACCTGTGTGTGTTTTTGTTGACAGTGTTTTTTAGTTTGCCCCTTTGGTATTTTACTTTGTGTTCGATGGTTGTCTCGTTGTCTGTCCTCAGTTCATCTTTGCCCCTGGTTGTTGTATTCTCTTAGCCTGGCCATTGCCTTCCTGCACTAGTCCACTTGATTCAAATCCTTTCATTGTTTAGATTGGCAAGAAGACGGCAACTAATGACCAACTGCACACTTTGACAGTTCAAAAAAAGAATTGCATAATGGAAACATGCCAATGTTGAAAAAAAAAAAAACTCAATGGAAGCTCTTTTTTCACGTCACACAAAAATGTGATGATGTTCACCAACAACTGAATGTTGCCACTGGAGCAAACCATGGAGACAGGAAGTGGTAGGAGGATCACAGGGCAATTTTTTAATTGCCTTTTCACATGAACAAACTTGTTCACGTGTGATTTTAATTGTGTTTTGTATTTAATAGAAACACCGCCATTACAGACTGCGCTTTTACGACATGAGTGGAATATTCATATGCAAAGTTCTGCACGCATTTGTGATGGAAATGCAGCTTTTGTATGCTCCACACCAGCCTTTCACGTCACTGGTGTCTTCAGGTGATCACCACACGTCTAGGTGGAATGAGTGTCACTGGAGTTTGATATAAACATGTGGATGTGCTGGTTTCAGGCTAATTAAGCAGCTGTCCCTCAGTCGTTTTCATGAGCTCTATTTCCACCCAAAATCATCCGCACCTGCTAAGAGCCGTGGCGGCGTATTGAAGTCCAACGTGGCGGAACGAGAAGGCTCTGCTATAATTATCATTGTGTAACAGGAGTTTACCCTACAAGCACTGCAACTTCAACCGGAATGGAAGAAATCAGTCATGAGTGTTGAGGGCTGCGGCAGCCTTGGTCCGCTGATACCAGCCTAAAAATAGGGATTCGTTTTTTTTTTTTCCTGACTTCCACCGTGCAGGTGACACACGGGCAGACGTAGAGCCACAGCAGGTGACCCCTGGGTAGGAGTCAGAGGCGAAGTGTCAGCCTCTTACATCAACCCCTAACTTTAGGATACAGTATTTCAAATTCTCTGATGAAGGATTCTTCTTCCACATGACGTCAGGCAGACGGTTGACCTCGGGCCGTCACAACACCGAGGGCCGGAGGGGCAGTGGCAGGGAAACACTGCGGGTCGTTGGTTTAAGGCACTGTGACAGTTTCACATCTACGCAAAGAGACATGCAGCAGCAGAAGAGACGGCCTGATGGAGGGGGAAAAAAAAAAAAAACACATGACAGGAGGTTGAAAGCGTCTCTCTGCTCTGTTCGTTCTGAGCGAATGGGGAAGCATGACTGATGAAGAATGACGAGGCATTTATTTACCCCGGTCATGGCTTCGTAAGCACCCAACACTGACAGATTTATATGTGTCAGTGGATTTTACTGTCTGATGGAGGAGGGTCACCATGGTTTATTCTGAATAGCGATTTTTTTATTTAGTTAATATGTTCATTAACATATTAACTAAATAGTATGCCTATTGGAAGTACTGGGAAAGAGTTTCTAGCATATCCTACTCTGATTATTGGTTGTCTTACTCCGGGTCGTCCTTAAAACATCTGTTTCCATTACAAATGTACGCAAAACTTTGTCCATATTCCTCTAATGTTGACAAAACTAAAGTTCACAATTGCTGTGTTTCTGTTAAATAATTTTTCTGCTCGATATTTGGAAGAGTTGCCTCGTTCACAACTTCGTTCTGTTCGCCAGTCGGCCAGAATAAACTCAACCAGCTTCGAATTCAACCGGCGAAATCGAGTTCAATGGGAGAAATCCTAGACGGAGAACTGATGGGAGATGAGAATCGGGCGGCATTGCGCAGGCCGTGAGGAGCAGCACCAAAAACCTCTGTCTTTTTGTTTCTTCTTTTTCAGTACTTTGGTCTGAGTACACTCAGCTCCTCTGCTGCTTGTTCAGACTCAAAGCCGACGTCGGCGCAGGAGGCCGATGAAGCTGTGGACTTGTTCCTGCTGAGAGTGAAAGGTTTTGTGCGTGGGAGAACTCCCCTCCCTGGTCTCTGTGAGCCCCTTTCCCCTCACCCCATCCCTCTGCTTCACTCTCCTTTCTCTGCCGACACGCCGGCTTGGAAATGAGGAGAAGTCCCTCTGTTTCAAGAGGTTTGGAATTTGTCTCCTAGCAACAACCCTCACAATACAACACGGTTTTGTGTAAGACGGGGCAGACACAGTGTGAGAGTGATGTGTGTGTGTGTGTGTGTTCTCAGAAGGAGTGTGAGGGAGACTGGGGAACAAGTTGATCTTGTGTGTTGCGCTAATCAGCTGAGAACACTTTTTCCACTCCTATGTGTTTGGTGAGGTCAAAGTCACGCGGAAACGCATTCCACTCGCGTCGTCACGCTTTTTTCCCGCATGTCTTCGAAACGCAAACGCCAATGCATTCCTCGTCCAAAAAGTGTGTTGCGCCTCTTCCCCGGGTCGATGTTACATAAGCCGGAAGAGGCTGAATGGAAAGTGGGTGATAAGGTGGCGTTTTTTTATCACGAGGACGGAGCCGGCGACCGTGGAAGTCTGGGCTGGGAGCTGGGACGGACCGTCCACGGATTGACAGACCTGGACCGGGGGAAGGAGGGGCGTCATGTCTGATGCCACCAGGTCTGCATCTGACATGTACGGCACTGGATTAAAAAAAAAAAAAAAAATGCAAAAAGCATTTGCTCCATTACAGCAACAAAAATTTCAGATTATGCAAATTTATCTCAGAGACAATCAGATCAGATACAAAAGGAGTTTTTTGTTGTTGTTTTTTAAGTTCTGATGTCAGTATTTCAAAGTGCAAACCTCTCCATGTATGAATGGACAAACGTAATCATTTAGAGTTAACTTGTTCAGATGCAAAACACAGGTGATATATATATATATATATATTTTTTTTTTTTTTCCTTCGTGTTTTCGTTCTTTTTCCCAGTCTGTATCTTCTTGCTGAATTGTGACCTTTGGCCTCAACTTCTCTGACCTCCTGGATGAGAACGGTTTTCTAACTGTGGGTTTGACAGAAGTAGCCCAGCAATCGCCTTGCTACTCAGTTCCAATCGATTCTCATCTCCGTCTGGGATTTCTTCCATCGAAGTGGATTCTCTCCGATAGAATTTCAACAGGGCCGATCAGAGAAAAGAAGGCTTGAACGATGATTTTTTTTTGTTTTTGTGCTGTTCCATAAATGTAGTCTGCCTGTAGTTTCAGCAACGGCAGCAGACGAAGTGAACCAAGCCGTTCAGTCGGTAGCTGTTGTATTCATAAACTTGCTTAAGGGAAATGTGCCAATTTCGGGGGAAAAAATTCATGCTTTTCAACAAAAAGTTTTAGGATAATTCATTGTTACAATGAATAGACGTTCTACAATACTATAATACTTTTATCCTAATCTTCTTTGCTGTTTTTTTTTTTTTTGGGGAAGATTTTTCTTGGCACCATTGGCCTTCACTGGACAGCAATCTAACAGGAAGGGGGCAAAAATACGTGCCAGAGAAACTGAGGAATCTAACTCATGACGGCTGCATTGAGATCTGTATTCGGGGCGTCCGCTCTAACCATTGTGTTTTTAAGGCAAACATTTATTTATTTCTCCATACAAAGCAGTCTTGACTTTCCTCGCTCATCTTTTCACTCCTGTTTGCCACCTGGAAATGCTGACCGCAGTGCAAGACCGCAGCACTGCCGTGAACGACGCAACCCTCCGCCAGAGAGAGGCTTTTCGGTCAAAATATGTAACGCGATTACATATTTTGACTTTTCCGATTAATCGTATGTGTTGACAGCCCCAATAATTGCAAACATTTCAAGGTGACATAAAGGCAAAAGCAGATGAGATCTCTAAAACATCTTCACAGCCCCGTCCGTCGCCCAGAACGTCCAGTCTGGTGTTCCAGCCGAGCAGACTGATGTAGGACGACGGCAGCCAGGCGGCCCCGTCTCCTCCGGCTGGGGCCGCCTGGCTGTCGTCACTTCCTGCTCCGTCTTTTCTGGCTGGTCTAGTCGCTTCAGAAGCTGAAGCTGAGGGGGGTTTTCCACCGTGCATGGAACTGTGAAATCTGAGAAGTGATGGGAGCAGGAGACGGATGGGGAGATTTCAGAGGACCAAAAGACAATGAAAAGAAGAAAGAGAAAAAGCGAGGACCCGTAGTGCTAGCCTTTGTCCTCATCCTCTGATGGTTCTTTGCCCGTCTTCTGTTCGTACGTAAAGGCGTTCTTCTTCTCTCTTGTATCTCCGCTGCATTAAAGTGACCGATCTCCTCTCTTTTAATCTCACTGGATTTTCCTCCTTCAACATCTGTTCACTCTGTTTTTTCTGTTCCTTTTTAACATGTTTCTGTTTTGTTTTTTTTCACATGGGGGACCCTTTTTAAGGTTACACCACCCCAGATGACTTTGTTTCCCCCCACCCCCGGTGTCAAAGCTCAGCAGTAAGCGTTTCCCTCTTCCTGTGCCGAGCTGAATCAGCTTTCAAAAATGTTCGAGCACTGACTCACACTTCCTCCTGGATATGACAGAGCTTCCTGCCCACCAACTGATTTAGCCTCTCCCCTCCCCTCCTTTCCTCCACCCAGCCTACATCCTTAGCAGCAGAGTGGAATAAGTGACTGCAGGTCGTCGCCCGTGCCGGGCCGGGTCCGGTCGGGTCGGCGCGTGCGTTTGCCGAGCGGTCGAAGCGGGGGAACTGGCTCGTCTCAGTCATCAGGCGTCTGAGTCATTTGAATTTAATTTGTCCCGTCTATATTTAGACGCTTCGGCTCGGCCTTATGATCATTTACAGAAGCGGAACAGACGGGTCTCTGTGCCCGTCAACCAGGCCAACAACAGGTCCATTAACGTCTGCCGGCCAGGTGAACTGTAGGTCACCTACTGCTAAAACAATTAGCCACCGAAGTAAGGAGAAATATTAGCAGCCGGCTGATTCGATTACCAAGTGGTTCTGCGTTTCCTGTTGGATCCCGTTCTTAGCCGCTTGGTTAAATTGTGACAAGACATCACAATTGTTAAATTGTGATGTCTTTAAAGCACTCTTTAAAGAGTGCTTTAAAGAGTCTTAAAGCACTCTTTAAGCACAGTGTCTTAAAGAGTGCTTTAAGACACTCTTACAGTGTCTTAAAGCAGACACTGTAAGAGCATGAAGGAAGAATCAAACCCACAACTTCCCCCCTGCAAGATATCCTCTGGTGATGTTAGGAAATAGGATGGAAGAAATAACAATGTGCAAACAAAGTAGGACATTCCGTTTAAAAGGAAATGTGCGACTGAGTAGGACCATTTTAAAGTAGTAGTTTATAAAAATATGGCAGAGTATCTGAAAGAAATAAAAACACTGTGCCCATACCATTTTTCCTTATCTTTTATAAAGTGTTTGCTGAAAACTGCTGGTCGTCATGGTGATGCCCATCGCTGTCTTTTTTCCTCATCTAAAAATTTAAGATAAAATGATAAGTTTGGTTTGCATCATTGTCTGTTTGTGCAGCGTCCTCTGACAATTTCACAGTGAAATCAACGAAATCAAAGTAAGTTTTGTCAACTCACTGAAGGAGTCTGCTCTGCAGCCCCACAACCAGAACCAGAACCAAACACGGAGAAGCAGCATTCAGGTTCCATCCACCAAAAATCTGAAACAAACTTCTAGAAAACTGCAAAACAGCCAAAACTCTGAGTTCCTTCAGAATCACGTTTAAAAACTCTGCTGTTTCAGGTTGACTTGGATTAGTAGTAAACATTGTTGCAACACTGATCAACATATTCGATGTGTATTGACGATTTCGATGATGGCATTTGACAAAATGTAATATTTATCGCTGGTCTCACAATTGATGACTTTGGTGTGTTTGTATGATCGAAAGCACTTTGAACTGCCTTGTTGCAAAAATGTGAATAACAAATAAAACTTGAAAATGAAAAAAATGAAGACGATGAAATGGGACAAAGTACATCAAAATATTCAAAGAAGCGACATTGCAAAGATGTACGGACAGGAAGGAACCGGGCCTGATTGGCCCCTGTGGTCAGTCCCATCTGGAGGAGTTTGCCTTCATCAGACCGCTGGAGTGTGAAGGGGAGACCAGTTTCTCTGACACAGTGGAAAGTTTACCTTGTGACCAAGGAGTGCTGATTATGAAAACATCCCACAGCCGGCAGCGACCCGCTCACACACGCAGTCATACGTTCACCTGACTCATCCGTGACGTCACGTG
>VMRN01000090.1:659863-709032 GCA_010277015.1 Poeciliopsis turrubarensis | reverse complement strand
ATCCAACATGGTGCCACATGAGGCGACTGACAGATGGCTACACCTGGCATTAAAGAGGTCCGACTAAAGTAAAAAGGACTAAGGCAGACATGTTTGTGGTCGTTTCTGTCGGGGTGCAGGGAGGGGGCGTGGCCTGGGCCAGCCTGGTCGCACACGTCTCCATTTTGCAACGGTCCATGTGTGGCATTTGCCAAAGGAAAGGAGACCAGTGAGGTAAGAGTCTGGAAGCACGGCGGCATGTTCATGAAGAGTGGCCCGTAGAAAGAACAAGCCCATTCGTAGGTGGTCGGGAAACATCTCTAGTGATACCCCTTGAACTTTTCCAGATTTTGTCACATTACAACCACAAACATAAATATATATTTTATTGGAATTTAATGTGGAAGACCAACCCAAAGTGGCAGATGCAAAGAGGCAGTAGCACAACCTGTAGGGTTAGGGTCTATTACATTCAGGGTCACTTCAGGAGTTAGAAGGGAGAAAGAGACTGATCTCGTGGTATAAAAAAATCTTACAGAATAATAATAATTTTTTGAAAGGAATTACACAGAATTTAAAGTACACAGGCCACACTGAACACACAGTTCGTAGTACAGCACAGATGGAGACGTTTGATTCTTACCTCCTGGACATGCAATACTGCCCTCATGTCAACGCTCTTAAACGTGGTCTTTGCTGTGAGTAATTCTACTTTGCACAAATATCTGACTGAGGATGTGTGTAAAAATCACAAGATGAACTTAAACCAAAAGCTTCCCGTGACTCAGCTCTGCAACACTCATCCAGGAGGAATTTGGGAGACTTCACCCTCATGCAGATCTTGCTGTTTCTTTCTTGGCTCAGGAAGGTTACATGTTTTTTCTGGAAGCAGATCGGAGTTAGTCACAGCTCACAACCTGAGCCCAAAGTGTCGTCCTTGCATTGGTTAGAAAAGGTGACGATTGTCAATGTTTGCTGTTTGTGAATCTTCTCCAAGGTTTTCTAGACTAATTAAATTTTTTCCCAGAAAGAACTATTGTGTTTGTTGCTGCCATTTAATTCCATAACAGTTCTGTTTTTTTTTGGCTTTGTGTTTTAGTGTGGTGGGTAAAGAACACTCTTGCCTTGGCTTTTACTGTGGGAATCACAGTTTGATCTGCGTGGGCTACCACAGACTTTATGGACATGTGACTAATTTGGCAGAATTAGATTTTCACCCTACAAATGTTATACTGTGTCAGATCCACTGTAGATGGACAAAAAAGTACATTTCCACTCAGAAATTTTGAGATTAATCTTAGAAATTACCCACAAAAAACATGGAGATTTCTTAGTTTCAAAAATTTAAACGTTTTTACTTTTTGAAAATGTCTTGAGTTTGAAAAGTAACATTTTAAAAAAAGACTTTTGAAATGTAAAAATGTCTATGGTTTTTCTAGGAAATTTCTGAGATTAATCTAAAAAACGTTTGACTTTTTTTTCTAGGAAATTTTCCACTTTTAGTGCTCAGAAATGTCCTAGTCTTGTGGTGGAAATGTATTCCTTTTGTTTTCTCTCTCTACAATGGCCCTGATACACTGATAATAATGTTACCTAAACTAATATAGTACTTTGCAGACATTCTGTCAGTACTGACAAAACACTATTTCACTTAAGGCAACATGGAGTGACTTCAACCAACAACACAACCTTTTTTTCTGATCGTTTCAGTTAATAACTATTAGGTTACATGGAAAAACACACATTTCATGTCAAAATGGTCAGGAGATGAAAAGGAGACATACATGGAAAAACCAAAGTACGTCTTAGTGTGACAGGACAAGTTGAACATCCACAGGATGCGAAGGGACAACGCTGACCATCAAAGGACTCAATGTTCTGCTAAACGCTCCCGATGTTGTTTTTTCCTTTTACAAATATGTCAAAGTTGAAGTAACATCCCTCTGTAAGCCTCTGAAAATGCAGAATCAATCAGGCTTCTGACCAGAGACTATTCACTTCCAGCTGGTCTCCTCAGACCTTTTTACTGGTTAATGCTGCTGGATGACTCGTTTTAACTGGTTGTCTCCTAACCTCAGCGTAGAGAAACGTGGACAAAACCTTTTTCAAAGTCAACGAAGCCGCACAGAAAGACGGTTGCTTGTATTTTTCCATTGTTTCTGTGAAGTTTCTTTCTTTCTTTTTTTTTAAAGCCAGATCAAAAATACCCAAAACAGTGGCTCCAACTCTTCCTTTTTTTTTTTTTTTTACAACAGCTAAACTAATAACTTCCACAGGATGTTAGTCATTATTATTTTGGTTAGCAGTAGCTTTATGTGGGGACTTTTTCCGTCCACGGTGGTATGACTGAAGATGTTTGAGTGAACCTCGGTGTGTATTTGAACGGCTCAGTCTTTTCTCCGCATTTAGTGACATCAGTCTCAACAACAGTTTCCGTCTGTCTCCCCTTACCGAGCCTCCGCGCGTCCAGCGTTTACGTCTCGACAGTTTCGCGGTGTCTTTTCGTCCCGGCGGATAATCCTCCTGCTTCCGCGCGGCTCGAGGCACGCACGCGACTGCGCTGACTCGCCGCTGAGTCACGAGCCGCCGCCGACTGTTCCCTTTGAAAAGCGGCAGAGCGGAGCCGCGCGAGCAGAGCGGAAGTGCCCGCTGCCGCCCGCCGCGGAGTCAGGTCTGACAAAGGTGGAACAACCGGAAATGGATATAGGTAGAGAAGCAGCACGAGATGTCAGATGACTTTAATAAAAATTAAAAAAAAAAAAAGAAAGAAAGAAATAAGAAAAAACTTTGTGAGACAAAGTGAAATATTTGTATCTAACTTGAAAAGACTTTAGTTATTTAATTGTTGCAGGAAAGTCAAAACTATATTAGCTAGCAATACATTGAACAAGATTTTTTTATTTTTTTATTTTTTACAAATATATTACACAGACAGCGACAACAAAAATAACACTAGGTATGAGAAAACACATCTCTGGGTTACTGCTGTGAAAACTGAATGTAAATAAAATCAGCAACAAATAAATGAATAATTATGACATTACATAAAATCCAGATGCCATTGATGTATCTGAGTGTGTAGGTTTTTAATGATTTTTTTTAGAATAATAATCAAGGTTATTTAAAGTAAATACATGTTTATATGACTCCCAGCTGTGCTCACGTTTATCCACTTCAAATATAGCAATACATATATAAAAAAAACCCCATACAGAATAGATAAAACCTATTTATTTGATTGTTTCTATCTACTTCTGAAGAAAACCAAAGGAAGTGAGCCTGAACGCTTTAGAGCCTGCTCTAAAAATGAAGCTATAAAAACCAAGTGGGGATGAATTTTCTGATAACAGAGACGGAGCGTTTCAGGGAGCTTAGACGTGTCCTCTGTTTCCCCACTGCCCCGCCAGACTGCAGACATTTTGTTTGTTGATCTGACGGTATAGACTCACATTTCACACAAACCAACACTTCCACAAATGACCGTGAATTACTCCTGGCTGTTGAAAGCGCCCCGATGTGCACAGCCAAAAAACTGAGAGCTCCTTGCCCCGTCTGTACGTCCACATCCTGCTTCGACATAGCTGCGTGTGTTTTCTCAGCCAACTTCGGAGTGAGTCACTTGAAAAGTGAAAACACATCCGAACAGAACACACGGCTGATTCACACCAGTGACTCACACATGTGGAATACACCTTCAGGACACGGCCGCTTTGACTGTCCTCAGACACATGTCCTCGTTCATGTGTCTCAGAGCCTGGACGGCACGCCGCTCCATTTCTTAGATACAGTGACATCTCCTGGTTGCACCTCGTGTTTCTTCGAGAGGGTTGAGATTTATCAGGGCTGTAGTTCATTCTTGTTTGAATGTGGAAGGTTTCTCGACATGACAGCAGCAAGGAACATGCTGGATATAAGCACCATCCCTTCCTACGACCCAGTTTGGAGAAAGAAGCCAGAGACCATGGGTGGAGGGTGGAGATGTACGATACTGCATATTTTGGTATCAATCTGACGCTAGGTATCTGTATCGCAGATATCGATACGATATCGTATCTGTATCGGAGATGGCAATACTTTTTTATTCAAGTCTGATGACATATATATTGATATATCATCAAACGTCTGATCTTTTGGTGCTTTTGTGGTTTTTCCTTTAATTTTTTCTTTCTTTCTTTATTTTTTGTTAAAACGTACTGCAAAAACACAAAATCTTTTTTATAGTACAAATGTCTTATCACACTTGAAGTAAGACATAACTAACTTACAAGTAACTGTTCAGCAAGATATGGGATCTTGTTTAAAGTCAACAATTCCTTCTGACATGGGGGAAATCTCTTGTTGTAAGTGAAATAATCTGCCAGTGGAACTAGTACTTCACCAATATTAAGGTAAAGTAAACTCCTATTTCTTGCTGAAAAATTGCTTCTAAGTTAGTTTTGTCTTATTTCAAGCATGCTGAGATATTTGGACTAGGAACTACACCAAAATGACTTGGTAAGGATGTAGCGTTTTTGCAGTGTAGATCAGAATTTGGACAAAGTTCGCAGGTGTCTGCAAAATACTCTGATGAAATAGGAAGATGATCAACAGAAAGACTTGAAAAACTAAAAAAGACATTTTGTGTGTATCTTTTCTTGCATAAACGACGAAGAAGCCATTTTTAAAGGAATAGTATTATTATATGTTTTCCAGCCATGTCATCATTTTATAGTACAATCAAGAAACTGTGTTACCTTTACTTGTTATAGGAAATAACAAGTGAAGGTAATACAACAAATGTATGTATGTATTTTACAAACTTTCCCTTTGTAAAGCTTTAACTTTTACAAAGTTAAAGTTAAATGAATGTAACTTTGTAAATTTTTTTTTTTTACAAAGTTAAAAGAAATTTAGCTTCGTAATTTAACACCTTGAAACTGGGCCTCTGTCTCTTTAAGAAAGTCCTGGTCTTTCTGAAGCTCCGCCTTCAGGAAGTCATGGCTCCTCTATTAACCCTTTAAAGATTGTACCAGCTTTTTACTGAGAAGTTGCCATGTTTTTGATGAAGGAATAACATTATAATATGATGTAAAGATTAAAAAAAAGCTGATTTTACATAACAATGCTACTTTAATACAAACATATGTAGTTTTGCTCCTTTCTGCTTACTGTCTTTTGCTTTTTAAAAAAAATAAATTTATTTCACCTGCAGTGAGAGAAAAGATGGTGTCTTTCATGACAAAGCTCTCCTTTAAAAAAAAAAAAAACAACAACAACAACAAAACATAAACTCTGCTGTCATTTTCAATAGGACAGTTTTAATATGAGGAATTAGAAGTTGGCGGGTCTCTTTGGAGCCTTTTAGTTCCAGACAGCACTTCATCTTTTTGCTTGGATTTTCCCTCAGAGCCTGAACTCCTCGCTCCTGCTCGTTTCTCAAAGCCGGCGTCTGAAATATGTAGTTTTGTTCCATTTTAGCTCGAAAAAGGCGAATAAATTAAAGGGGTTTCGGTAGGAAGTGGGTGTCAGTCCAGTCAGCTCGCTGCAGCTCGCTGCAGCTCCCTGCGGTCCTGATAATGAAATACCTGTCAGGCTGCGCCATGCGGGCCCCGGCACAGAACAACGACCCCACATGTATGACTCACTGTATTTCAGCGGGACAATGTATGGGACACCGGGAACAATGGCTTCCCTGTCCATCACTCCACTGGAGAGGAAGAAAAAAAAATCAATCCTGCCACAATCATTTATTGTTAAATGATTGTGGCACCATCAAGGAGGTTTTTTATATATATATAAAAAAACGAAAGAAAGAAAAAGGCCCCATTTTATTTCAAGCATATAATTAATAGATTTTACGGGCCCCTCGCTGCGCTCCTGTAAAGACTTGTCACATGAAATGAATCCACACCTGCAGTTAGCAGACTTTAGCTCTTTGGCCTCAGCTCCCACTTTGAACACAAATCAAAGAAGACAGCTGCGCCCATTCAAAGATTAAAAAAACAGAAAAAAAAAAAAGAAAGAGTCAGATCATAATCCCATATACCCAGGGGCGCCGCCAGTAATTTTGAAACCCATAATAAAAAAATAAAAAAAATCAAAAGTTTTATTAGGATTATGACAGCTCAGGTTATTGTTTCAGGTTAGGCTCCTCGTTGGTAAAACTAATCCTAAATATAACCATAATAATATTAACAATAATAACAGTAATAATAACAACAAGAATAATCCTGTAACAGTTTGGAAGCTCCTGTTTTTCATTCACATTGTTCTGCTGGGTCGACAGCAAAAACAAGAGCAATCAATTTATGTATTTTTAAAAAGCGCTACAGATTTGTATTCCAGTGCATTAGCAGAAGAGTTGTTTGAAACATTTGTATAGAAATATCAGCAGATTACACGCTTATGATGGATTAGTAATCCACCATAAGTCAGTGAAATAAACCATCATCTACAGTGTAGCTAGAGAAACAATAGAAGAAGAGTAAATTTCCACCAAAACAAAAATGAAGTTTGAGATTAATATAATATAAATTCTAGAAAAATCAAGGAAGCTTTTAGGCTACAAAAGTCAAAAAAAATATATAAAAATTGCGACTTCTGAAACTCAGAAAATTTCCAAAAGGCAAAAATATATTTTGACTTCACAAATGCAGAAAATGTCCCTATTTTTTTCCTTCACAGTTTCTGAGTTTTTTGATGGAATTCTCCTCTTTTTTTTTTCTACAGCGGTCCTAAGATGTACGACACAGCCTGGGAAAGTATTCCTGTTTTTGAACGTTTTATTTGCTCTAGTGGCCTTTAATTTGGCTTTTAATTGACAGGAAGTGGGCAGTGAGAGACGGGCAAGACGTGCGGCAGGCAGAGGTCACCAGGCCGGGAATCAAACCTGCGACGCTGGGTCACCACCTGCATCACCACAGCATATCCCCATATTTCTATTCTTTAAAAAAGAGAGATCATTATTAAGTGAAACCACACAATGAACTAAATTTGTATTTAAAAATGACACTTTGTGTTTAAGCGACAGCGAGAACTGCAAATTGTTATTCAAATTGCTTTGCACGACCATTTGATTCTTTTCTGGTCAAACTCTGCAGAGTGACATAATGTGCAGAAGCATTAAATGAAATAATAACCGCAGTGAGGAATAACAGGTAATTAACAAAAAAGGCTAAATGAGTTTTAGAGTGCTTCGCTTCATGAGAGCACAAGGCTGCAGCGGCGAGGACTTGGTGAAACAGAACGGCTGCCGTCAGGTGCTCAGACCTGTGTGTGCGTGTGTGTGTGTGTGTGTGTGTGTGATGTGAAGTGGCAGCTTGCCAATAAGCACTCTGCCTGCCCCTGCTGCGCTGCGGTATAAGAGGTTCTGCATTAGTGGCTTTGATGGAAAACTCTTTTTCATCCACGAGGAGATAAATAATAATCGTCGGAGAGCTTTGCTCCGAGCCTCACCTTTAACAGAGCAGGATCACAAAGAGGCTCGGCTCAGCTGAGGGACGGCGGAGACGAACACGAGGAACTGAATGTTATGTGAAAGCAGTTGAGCCAACAGAGCTTCGAGGACGAGAGACGGAGAAAACGCTTCAGGGTCACCGAAGGGAAACGAGCTGGAACTTTTTGCCCCCCAGAGTTCAGAACAATTTACAGGGCAACACAATGTAAATGTTAGATCGGGAAAGTTTTTAAAGGGGCGGCGTTGTTGTTTTGCGGGAACGCAGTGTCATTTTATAGCACAATCAAGATGCGTTCAGTTGTCATAAAAATGCTGTATATATCAAGTATGACTTTGAATTGGACATTGTAATTTAACACCTTGAAATTGGGTCTCCGCCTCTTCAAGAAGCTTCTGCTCTTTCTCAAACTCTGCATTCACGGCTCCTCTATTGACCCTTTTACGACGGTTTTACCAGCGTTTCACTGAGCTCCTATGATGAGCTCAGCTGATGTTCCACCGGGTGTTTGCTAATTGCTGCTGGCTAGTCTGAAGGAGCTGAGTGAGGAAGGGCTGCTCCGTGAGGCGGAAGCTCTAAGTACGAGCCGCGCCTCGAGGTAGCATGACCTCATGCTAACAGCTGGCTGAAGTTCCAATAAGTATATATTTTGATAATATTTTGCTCAACTTGATATTAGCTTGAGGAACA
Source organism: Poeciliopsis turrubarensis (assembly GCA_010277015.1). NCBI lineage: Eukaryota > Metazoa > Chordata > Actinopteri > Cyprinodontiformes > Poeciliidae > Poeciliopsis > Poeciliopsis turrubarensis. Next base: position 700,930 of record VMRN01000090.1, on the reverse strand, counting down.
CAGAATCACAAGTCCTAAACCCGGCAACTCTGAATCGATTTGAAAATGCGTTGATTTTACGTTTTTGCTCTTTGCGACTCTACCGCTCATGACATTCTGCATCAACTCGATTTAAAAATACTTTGATTTCTTTTTTTTTATTATTATTTACATAAAAGCCAGGCAGCCAAGCTAACCTAATGCCGATTATTTAAGCGTCAGAATTTTATGCGCAAACTGATTTTTATTTAAATCACAAACTGGTGGAGTTTGATACGGAAATGCTTGAAACAAATCTTCTGTTTGTTTGCACTTTCATTTCCTCGGCCCTCACATCGTTTAAAGAGCATCTCTGGACCATTTGAATGGAAAAATGGTTTCCGGATGGAAAATCGTAACAGGACGGGAATAGTTCTGAGTATCTGAGTTGGACCCGACAGGAATGCAAAAACAAGATTATGATACTTATCAGAGGAAACACTGATTTCCGGATCATGTTTAATGGAAAACAACCAGCAATTAGAAATCTCCATCATTTGCCAGCCTGTCATCATGGTGTCACTCTGACGACCGTCAACGCCGACAGGACTCACATGATCCAAACCGACTCATGCCATCACTTCAGTCGAACTATTATTCACGTTTGTGTCAGAAACATCCTGTTGTATTCGATTTAGCCTGGAGAAAGGAACGGTTTTCTCTTCCTCTTTCACCAACCGACATTCATCACTTCCTCTTTTCTCCTTTAAATCCTATTTTTCTCTGGTTGTTTTCATTAGAGCCTCAAGCACGGCAGCATTGGGGCCACAGCAGACAAAAAAAAAAAAAAAAAAAGGGAATTTTGGGGGGGGGGAAAAAAAAAAAACCCTGAAATTTTGTGAACAAGCTCAGAAATGTTCTAGTAAAAACTTAACTTCTGAGTTTGAAAATCTAGAAAATTTGCTAAAAAAAAATTTTAATAAAATTTGAGATTAAGCTCAGAAGATTCCTAGAAAAAAAAAAAAGACGTTTCCGAGTTTCAAAATCAAGCGAGCTTTAAAAGTCAAAAGATTTGGAAACTCAGAAATCTTTGACCAAGACTGACCTCAATGTTTTCTTCAAGCAAAATTTCAATTTCTCTTTTTTGCCTTTTTTTTTTCCCCCCACTGTAGTCCAAATCAGCAAGTAGCAGATCAGGCTTCAGCCACGTTGAAAGAAGAACGACAGCAACACAGTGGTTCAAATATAGTCACATGCAATATGGACTCACCAAATGCATCATTATAGCAGATTCTAGACGATCAATATGCTGGGCTGCCAATGCAATCTTAATGGTACGGTGTTGCCATACGGCAGTCTCAACAATATCATTGTTGCATGATCAAATACAGCACAATAAATGACAGAATAGAAAATGACCTCAATTATTGTTGAGTATGCATGTTTTCCCTGGTTAAAAGTGTCAAAAAAAAACAAACAAAAAAACTGTTTTTCAAGGTTCCTGAGGAGTCAAATGTTGAGGCTCCTCCCTGTGAAGAGTCCGTAGAAAAGGCTGCCAAGCATCCCTCCAGAAAATGACCAATTTAAACACTGCTATTGCTTAAATGTAGGGTCTCATCTCTCCTTCAGTGCACTACATTGTAAAATTGGATGTACTGTGTGTGTGTGTGTGGGGAAGGGCTTCAAGTGATTTGTTCCCAAATGGCAACATTACACCCCAGAGTCACCACCACCGTGCTTGACAGTTGAAAAACGAGAAAAACTGCAGTTGTTAAATAAAGAGGGTCTGTTTTTTTTTTTTTTTTTTTTTTTTGTTTTTTTTTCTCTTTGTTTATTGACGCATAAAACATCCTTCAAACAATAAACCCATTTCAAGGTAAGGTCTCTGTACAACGCTTCCTAAGCCGTTTTATTTATATAGAAAACATACGGGGGGCCAGGCTTAAAAATCACAGGGCTCCCTTCAGATTTAATGGCAGGTACTCTAGAGAAAAATTACAGCATTCCATCAACAAATATTTTCAAGCAATAAATATGAATTTATAAATAGTGTAAATTTACATCCAAAAAAAAAAAATAAAAAAAATTAAAAAAAACAAAGAAAAAGGAAAAAAAAAAAGAAACAAATGAAAGTTCACTCTAGTTTGTGTGCAACCCTTTTTTTTCCTGTGACATGGCTGGTTGTAAATCAGATCCTCGTCCTCCATGTTAAAGTCAAGCAGTCGACACATCGAGGGCGAGCAGAAGAGCAGAAACAGAACGTGTCACATTTCACATTACGTGTATGTTGGTTTTCCTGACCGAGGTGTCTGACGTAGTAAAAGGCTAAACACACACACACACACGCATACGCATACACACGCACACACACAGCTCTGGAGTCAGCCCGCAACAGAATAAAAAAAATATAAAAAAATAGTAAAAAAAAAAACAAAAATAAAAACAATCAGATCAGTAGTCTCTGGTGACCAGGTTGATGATTTGAACAGAATATGTACAAAACGTTATGCTATTATTGTTATTTTCATTTGATGAGTTGTGGCGAAGTCCAGATGGGCCAAGCAGTAGAACAGTCTGGTCTTGGCGACGGGAGGAGCTGCCGTCCCCCAACCCCCCATCCCTCCAGTCCACCAGGGGGAGGCACACCGCTCGGGGCAGGTTGCATAGACACACAGCTTTCACACAGCTGCCTTATGGGATAGCTACAGGACGCAGTCGGAGGGACTGCCGCCTTTCTTCCTGAATATCAGAAAAAGAAAAAAAAAAAGAAGAAAAAAAAAAGAAAGGGGGAAGGAAGGAAAAAAGGGAGGGAGGGAGGGGCGGTTCTGAGTTTCCACTGAGGTCCATTATGTTTCTGTAATGTTCTCAGAAGAAGATGATGACTCCATCAAGAAGAGGAAGGCAGGGGGCTGGCCTGTGGAGAGGAAACAATACGGTCAGTTTGGATCGAACCCGTTTGACCTGACAGAGGTCAGAGTTCATGCTCAAATAAACGCACCAGGTTACAAAACTAGGGCTGTGGAACAACTTAGCATTTTAATTTGATCAATCAGAGGGTTGCTGTGAAGTAATCACAGTCGCCAAAACAATTGACAGAGTTCGAAATGTTTTATTAGAACATAAATAAAATAAGGAAGATGGAAAATCATTTCTCATGTCTGATTCTTTCGTATTTTTCATTGTTTTTGTTATTGTTCACAGCTGTATCGTGTTGCTTTAGCTGTGAATAGATGCATGCAAATTGAGGCTTTGCTAAGTTGTTTCGTCAACAACAGTAGAGTAATTTCAGGGATTTTCCTGTGATCTCATTGCCACGGTAACCTTACAGAGCAGAGCAGTAGGAGGAGAAAAGAGTGGCGATGTTTTCAGAATTCAAAAAAAAAAAAAAAGTTAAACGGCAGGATGCGTTTTCCAGCAACATAAAATCATTTTATAGCACAATAAAGTAACTGTTATCTTGAGTTTTTATAAAATCAAACTCCGTTACTCTTTCTGAAACTCATCACAACATGAAACAAAAGAAGCTGGCCATTTAACGTTTTACCAGAATTGCTCTAAGAAGCAGCTCCTATAATGCTATAATCCTTCAAGTGTTTGCTAATTGCTGCAGGCTAGTCTGAAGGAGCTGAGTGGAGACGTTTTGGGGGAGGAGCTTCGTCCTCAACGTCGGAGCCATGTCCACCCAGCAGAATGGTTGCCAGGGGACATTAAAGGATTTCTCAAACATGCATGAAAGAATGAAAGCAACACTCCAGTTATGTTTTTGATGAGGGAAAATCCTTAAAACGTGACTTAAAGTTAGAAAAATTGTTCATTTTCCATAATACTGGCCCTTTAATAAATATGAGGTCAGCCTGCAAGAGAAAATCACGTTCAAACTTCAGCACACGAGACTGAAGTTGGTGTAAATTTTCTGTAAAATTGACAGAAATGCAGCGTTAACGTCGACAGCTCCACGGGGGAGCAGGCTGCTCACCAGTGTGAACTGGTCATAAACCTGCATCAGGTCCTCGATCTTGTACTGCTCCAGAACCACGAAGCTGTCCAGGTCAGCGCTGGCCCGCCTGGCGCAGTCCTGGCACTGAACCACGTACGTCTTCCTGCTGTTGCTCTCGCTGCTCACAAACAGCAGGTCGAATACCTCCACCTGGTACGGGAGGGGAGGGGAGAGCAGAACTGGTAAAGCGCCCGCTCCCATCCTGACCCGCAAGCAGAGACCCGGTGTCTGCTTACTTCACAGATGCTGCAGTAGTGGGCCGGCTCGCTGTGGGTCCGGCCGTGCCACACCAGCTCCTTCCCCGCAGCCAGCAGCATCTCCCTCTGCATCTGAACTTGCTTCAGCGTCCGCAGCAGGCAGTACCTAACACACACACACACACGCACACACACACACACAAACACACATAGGGTTCAGCGTCAACTGCAACGAAGCAGCTGAGCGAAGCTAAGCTAACTCAGTCGGGCCTCACTTGATCATCTCGAAGAGCTTGTGGTCCGACACTTTGATGTTCCTCGCCATGTTCCAGGAGAGGTGGATCATGGGAACGATGGACTTGACGCTCTGCAGCTTGTTCCACTCGTAGCGCTCCACTGCCAGCTTGTACTGATGGGCTAAAGACAAAACGCAGGGCGGAAAAACTCAACGTGTGGCCCCTCGGGGAGAGGAGGCCCCTCGGGGAGAGGAGGCCCCTCAGGCTTCTCCAGAGGACAAAAAGCTTCTGCACACCTCTGGAAAAATGAGTTTTTTTTTTCTCCACACTTTTCTGCAGTAAAATTCAAGCCCTTTTCAGGGGTTTCAGCAAAAACAATTTAAGACTTTTTAAGACCTCTTTAATACCTCCCACAATGAAATTTAAGACTGGAGAAACTAAGTATCTGGGCGGTTGAGGGATTCTGCTGTATTAGAATCAAGGGTGGCAAAAACCAAAACTTCTGGGATGCGTTTATGAGGGTCAAACTTAAAGTCTGAATGCGCCTACTCCCCTATGAGGCTAGGTGCATTCAGAAATTAACCAATGGCACAGACTGACATCGTGCAGGCAGTCAAGTGGATGATGATCCTCTATCCACTGTAAGGGTGCATTCACACCAGCCCTGTTCAGTCCACTTCAATCCAACTCTAGTTTGTTTGCCTAGAAAGTCCAGTTGGTTGGCGAGTAGGGAATGCGTAATCAGACATGAGAAGAAAACTCTTTTGCCCGATTCAGTTTGGCCTAGGAAACAGATTGGTTGAAGTGAAAATGCAGTGTGAAAGCAAACAGCACCAGCTGAAAACGTCAGCAAATATTGTAAATTTGGCCTCCAATCAAACCCGAGTTTACCGGACTATCCAGTGTGGAAACACCTTTAGCGTCCTTTCTGACCCCACCTGTGAGGGGTCCCACGTTCCAGGCGATGTTGTTGCACCAGCCGATGGCCTGGACCCAGTGAACGGTGCCGGTGTTGAGCCACACCAGGTCCCCGGGCCTCTGGATGAAGCGGTACACTGGAACGTTGTTCTCGTACAGGTCCTCCAGGTTGGGCCACCAGGAACCCATCAAGAAGTTGATGTTGTTCCTGTCAGGAACCACACAATCAACCACCAGAACCCGCTTTGGGCTCAATCAGAACAGTTTTAAAGTCGACGTACTTTTCACAGAAGTCATTGATGACGCCCCAGTAGGACTCGGGCACCGCAAACCACTCACAGTCGCCAGGACCAATGTTGATGTTGACCGAGCAGAAGTTGTTGTTCTCTTGGTGACCTGTGGCAAACTGGGATTACTAAAGGCTTCGGGAGGACAACCAAAGACTCGGGCCTCGGGCGTGTCCCGGTTCTTACCTGGAGTCCGGCTCCCTGGCACCTTCATGTACAGCTGGACGGTGTTCATGCCCAGGATGGTGTGGCCCACGTGGCTCAGCAGGTTCCCGGCTGACACCACCCTGGCGAAGGCCGGCAGCTTGGTCAGCTCCTGCAGCTGCTGCTTCCACCTGCAACCAGGCCACTGTTAGACACAGGCTGCTGAGAGACCAAACCGCCACGAGAAGAGTTCGCTCACTTTTTGTCGTCAGAGAGGTCGATGTTGGTGCCAAACTTGATGTGCTTTAGAGGGCCTTTCCTTCGCCGGATCCCACTGGACGACAATGGAACGGTGTTATTTCCACCAACAGGACAAAATACTGAACAGAGAACCTCAACTCAACTTGATTGGCCAGTTTCCGAATTATTACCACTGTGAAACTAGACTGAGGTGAAGCAGCACACTTCAGTGTGGATGTTACCGAGTGAGGAAATGTTTGCCATGATTCACAAAGAGGGCCCACGGCCAGAAGCTAATGCTGTTTGGGGAACAACAGCGTGGAAAGATTTGTTAACCCTTGGTTTAGACCATGGTATGGTATATGCATGTCACTGCAGGGTCTGCAGCGACATGCTCAGAGTTCTCCACATCATGCACATTTTTGTATATCTGATGTCACTCAGTTGCACATCCCTTGGATCGTGAATCAGATTATTTCCATTTCAAATAGCTGCACAGTATTCTGTTATAGTCTTAAACATGACATTATTATAGTTAATCTTGATTTCTATATATTGTTTTTAACACCAACAGCTTTTTATAACACCTTTTATATCCGTAATGCCTGAATTTCCCTTTTACAAAACAGAGGCTTTTTCTATTATAGCTAAGGAAGACTTTCATTATGAGAGTTTTATTTAATTTAATTTTCACCTCCAAAGACTGGTTGCACCAGGGCCCTAGGAGGGAGAAATGACCCACCTGTCGGAGGAAGCTGCCTCTGCTTCCACCTCTTTCTTCTTCTCATTCTCCTCCTGTCAGGAAAAGATCCCGTCAGTTTAAAACGGCAGAGTTCAGAGTCTAAAGGTGTCGAGGGCGTGCTTGCGAGGCTGATCCGCCCACTGACCCGCAGCGACTCCTGGAAGGACGAGGCCTGGTACTGGGCGTACTTCAGGATGGTGGTGTGGGAGCGGCTGCTTTCGCAGCGCCACATCTTCCTGCTCCCGCTCGGGTCCCAGTTCTCGTCGGTGGGCTGAGCCAGCTGGGTCCGCACCTCCACCAGGTGCTCGGGGTTGGCCTCCACCAGCGTCTTTGTGGAGAACAGGCCCAGGTCTGTGAGTGGGTGAACACAAAAGATTGAGAAAAGCTTGTTACAGGAAGCAACGTCGTGCCGGCACTCCATCCCCACTTTTACAAATAAAAGCGGGGATGACAATCATGTGGTCAAGTTTCCATGGGGATGTTTATGTCAAGCTGTCACATAAAAATCACAAGAAAATATCACTAATACTAAAGTGTGCGTCTGTAATATGACAGAAAGTGGAAAAAAAATGAATAAAAAATGTAAAACAAGCAGGACTGAGAAGTGTGCACTAATATAATCCTCCAGCAGATGGTGCTGCTGTTGCACACGTCAAAGCCACCAATAGAGAAAAACTTTGGCACAGGGTTTCCCACAGTGAAATTCAAGCTTTTTCAAGGCTAGTCAGCAAATTTTTACAGCACAGAAAATACAAATAAAACTGAACTAAAAAAAAGTTTTGTTAACAATGCCTTGTGATATTATTCAACGTAGCAGACACAAAGTAATATGAAGTATTACAAAATTTTATATTTTGAAATCTTTCATGGATACACCCTTGAATCCACGAAAGATAACAAAACACTAACTTAACAAAAGAAAATCCCACAGAAGCATACATAAGATAATCTTTTGAGCCATTAGGAATAATACATATTCGTTACATTCCAAATTGTGTTATTGGAAATGACCTTCCTGCTCAAACTAATGCCTAAATGTATAAAGTAACTTGCACAGAAAAGCTTTTTAAACAATTCTCACTAAGCTTTCTGGGATTTAGAAAATAGAAGCAATTTTGGTGATTCTGACTAACCAACAACAAGATTTCACTTCAGAAGTGAGAAAAAAAAACTTATTTGAAAAGACAAGCTTGCATTATTCTATACTGTCAATACAGGATTTGAAAATGGTCTGAAAGCAACAATATTATTGTTTATTGCAATCAATTCTGGGACAATTTTTCATCCGGTAAAAGTATGCAATCGTGACAGACCTTTCACGTTTCAGCTGCAAATAACGGTTTCCAAATTTAGGCTTTTATCAAAGGTTAGATTGCACTTTATTACAAAACTGCACAGCGTAAATATCAAGCACTTTCAAGGACTTCATACAGAAAATTAAGCACTTTCCAAACCTTGAACGCCGAACTGTGTCTGGTAATGCTAGTGACTAACAGGAAGTGAGTGTCTTACCCAGTTTGAGGGCCCCAGCCAGGCCCCTGATGACGGTTACTGGGTTGGCAGGGTTGGTGCAGAACTGGTGGAGGGGGGGGAAGAAAGCATCCCTCTTGTTCTCCAGCTGTGGAGGCAGAAAGCAGACAGCAGGGGGCGTCAGACTGACCGTTACTCTCCACACAGCAACATGAAGACCCCTCCTCCAAGAAGGTGGATGGACGCACGTAAATACTGGGCGTCGGGGGGTTGAGCTTGTCCTTTGGCAGTTGGGGTGAGGGTGGACCGGGCGGGCGCGGCGGGGGGCAGCGGTCCAGGAGGATGCTGCTGGTCGACAGACCGTTCTTCCCCAGGTTCCTGCAGACAGCGGGGGAGACGTCAGCGCTAAAAACACCCCCCACCGAAAATCTCAAAAACACCAGGCGGCAGAGCAAGGCTGCAAATCCAGCTGAAGAACGTGTGCGATAGTGAAAAGTGGTGCTGTGAGGATGCAGCGCCACTCTGCCACCAGGTGGGGCTGTAGGTCATGTTTCCTGTGGGTGTGATTCAGTGGAAGCTGGAGACCCAAATGAAAACACTGACATGGAATAAATGAGGTAGAGGAGAAGATGATGGTTGGAATGTATAGCATGTCTGACTGGGATGAGAGTCCAGCATGATGGATGGCTTACACACACACACGCACACACACGTGTTTATTTCTACCCATATTAGAACTTTACATAGACTCCCATTCATTTAACTGCATTTAAGCCAAACCCAGACATTTTCCTTAACCCTCACCATGACTACCATACAACTAATCCTAACCATTAGCAAACTGTATCCAACCCTTCACACTGGGGCTGAAATAATTAATCGGCTTAATCATAATTAATCGATTATTAAAATGATCAAATAATTTAGTTGTCGATTAAGTATTAACTGGATTTAACAGATCCAAAAAATTTCCATTTGGAAAAAAACCCAAATATTTAGGGGAGTAATTAAGACAAAACTAAAGAAAAAGTATACCCATTTTACATTTAATATAATAAAAAAAAAGGAATCATTGCCCTAACTACTACAAGTCTATGTCTTATCCTAACTAAAACTTCATTCACAGGAGCTGAAACAATTAATCGTAATTCATCAGTTATTGAAATAGTTGTTAGCTAATTCAGTAATTGTTCATTAACTGGAGATATGCTTAAAAAAAAAAGGATGCTTGCTTAAATTAAAAAAAAAAAAAAAAAAAAAAAAAATCAATCAATTAAGCCAGAATTGTACAAAAAGTATGTGTATTTCAATTTCAATGAAAAAAAAAAACAAAAAACAACCTCTGCCTGTAAATATGTGTAGCTAAAAAATGGCATTGTTTTATTGGTTCAGATTTCCTAAAGGAATGCCATGTTTATTTTCTTATGTGAAGAAAATAAATTATTTGCATCTTTCAAATTATTTCTAATATTCTCTTAAAAAAAAAAAAAAAAAAAAACTTAAATTAAAAATCTGTCAGATTGTGCTGTTCTTTTTGAGATTATTCCCCAGAATAATTCATAGATTAATCAATTATTCGAATAATCGTTAGTTGCAGCCCAAACTCACCTCAACCCTAAAGCTCACCCTGACCCTAAAAGACGCTGGACCCAAAGTGCAGTCCTAATACGGTCTACTGCAAGGACAAGAAATTTGCAAGGACAAATTTAGTAAATATGCTAGAAATGATGCCAAGAAGAACAGCTAAACAAGGACACACTCACACAGAAGTTCAGACGTCTAAATCAACTCCGAGAGCCACAAAAATAAATCCGTCCTCATTCCTCAGATCTCTGCTTTCACACCTGAGAGGATTCACGGTCCTGCTAACAAGACCTGAACACAGCGTCTACCGGGCCACAGCTGAAGGCTGTTACGCAACAGCTCGCTTCCCAGCAGAGCGTCTTGCTCTGCTTTTCCAGGGGAAACACGCAGTGTAGAAATCTGCGTCTGATCCCACAGGGCCAAACAACGTTCTGGTCCAAACTTGAGTTCTAATGGAGAATGGAGAGGAGGAAGACGGGTTCTACCAAAGATCCTCAGAGAAAACCCCGGTGGTCGTCAGACTGACCCATTCTGAACACACAACTAAACATACCTTCTGCTGACTTGTATGTCAAACTATTTCAAAACAAATCGTAATTTTAGAACAAGAAAGAAAAATAAATTTAGGCAGACTAATCAATTTTACCCACTAGCTAAACATGAATCGATGTAAAATGCTGAAGACAGTTTAAAATGTCATGTTTGAAGCCACATCAAGGTATTCGGTGCTGCTTTATTCCCCCATTTACAAAACTGCCTCTGCTGATGGGTAATTCAACCAGCAAACGCTGTTAATCAACCGTCACTCTGTTGGACTTTCAGCTCTGTGGTCACAAACGTTTGGAAAAATCGGCCGACAATCCTTAAATGGTGCCGTGTGAACCAGACCTAAAACTCACAAGCTCTATTCCTCTCCTCTCATCTCGACCACTGCCCTAATGCGCTCTGGCTCTGGTCGCTATGGTAACGTTTACATATCCCTAAAATAAGATACAGCTTTGCCAAAACTAACATTTTCATGAAAACTCAGGATGACTAATCGGAGCCCTGAGCTTGTTTCTCCCGTCTGGGAGAGATGACAGACACTGACACCTGAAGTGTTGCTGATGCACAGGGAGCCACTTGGTCTCGATGCAGAGAAGCAGTTTGAAGCTTCATTCCCTCAATAACATCCAGTCACCATATCATGCAGAGCAGCTTGGACTGTGGGAATCACCTACGGGGATGAATTCATTCTCCTGTCTCTTCTCTGGGCCTTTTCCCTTTGCAAAAAAAAAAAAAAAAAAACTTTCCAAAGAATCTGATGTGTTTCTTATTCATTTTGCTGCTTGTGGGCTCAATGTTGGCGCGCAAGATGTAACAGAGAATCCGGTTAAAGAATTTTCAAAATAAAAGATCCTCCAGACTCAAATGATACTTAAAACGGAAATATATAATTGTTTGTTGTGCCAGTTGGTCCAGAGCAGTGGTCCTGCGGCCTGGGGACCACTGCTCTGCTACAACAAAAGACATGTCAGTTACATTTCTAGGGCCAACTTACATAATTGTAATTCAAGACATTTTAAAGTCTTAATTTTATATAGGCAAAAATATTTTTGATGGAAGCGTGGACACCCAGTAAAACTGCATGAAGTTTGTTTATTTACTGTCACTGGACACAACAGAAGACGCTTGAAATCTGTAGAACTGCTGAAAGGAATTATTTTTGACGTTTCAAGATTAACTCAGAGGTTTCCAGAGCAGAGAGAATGAAAGCAGCTCCTGACCTGCAGGCTTTCAGCACATCACTGGAGCTGGGGTAGATGGAGACCGACGACCATGGCACCAGCCCGGCAGGCGGGGTCTTTCTCTGTGGGCTCCGGGAGTCCTCCGGGCCCTTCCCGTTGAGCGTGGGCCCCTGGCTGTTGGAGTTGGACGGGCTGTTTAGGCAGGAGGGGCCGCTGGCGGTGTGGGGGTCCGCCGAGCACGGCGAGGGCGTCGGGGCGACCGACAGCGGGGAGGAAGCCGCCGAGTGCTCCGGCTTGGCCTGGAGAGCTGGGAGGACGTGGTTTACTTTCTCTGAGGAAGACCCTCCGTGATTACCGTCGTCGTGGTTACTGGTAGCGTTGGCTTTTCCCTTTACAAAGGCTGAGAGTTGAGGATTGTCTGAAGTGAGCGTTGCACCAGCAGCCGGCGAGGCGGGCTGCGGCGGGCTGGCGGAGCGCTCCGGCGCCCGCGGCTGGACGTGATTAGTCAATCCTTGCCGGGAGGCGGAGCCGGGGCTGCACGGCGCTCCTCCGTGACGCCCGCCGGCCACCTCGAGGCCTGGCGGCGGAACGGCGGCGGGGACGGTGCTGCCGGTTTTCCCCCCGGAAGGCGCCACCATCGCCGCGTCTTTGGTGTGGACCCCTGAGGTAGTAGCGGAGTGGGGAGGCGAAGACAAGTGGTTGGGCGTGGTCTGTGGGGAAGTGGGGGACAGGGAGGAGGCTGAGGAGGAGGCAGTGCAGGGCCCGGAGCAGAGTCCAACCTGATTGAGAACGCTGGAGGAGGAGAAGGAGGTCTGAGACGGGGAGGACGAGGAAGAGAAAGGGGGTTCTCCATCCGGACCTGCCGGATGGGAACCTGGACCTTTTTGAAGCCCCTGTTGGGAAAACAAACCAGAATCAGAAGCCAGAAAACAGATCCATGTTTATGAGTGAGTAGATCTAGTAATATCTATACCTGTCCTGATATTGAAGACAATTCTAAATCAGGTATCAGTGACAATGTGCCCGATCCATTCAGTCTAATTCTATGCTTTCGACTGCTTTCAAGAAGCAGCTCTATGTATTTCAGGCATATAGTGTCTGAAATACATCCGGTGCAGGAACTGTTTCAGTACCTGAGTGGTAGTGTTGCGTGGTTGGCTCCTCCAGGTCTCATCTGCGTTACTGGGACTGGTGTTAGTGCTGCTGCTGGTGGTGCTGGGCTGACTGGTGGCGGTGCAGGTGTGAGGTAGAGAGTTCTGCTGCGGGTAAGGCACGTTTCCGTTGCTCGCGCCGCCACCGCCGCCCAGCCCCGCCCTGACGTTTTTAAGGTCCAGATGTCCCGGCAGACCCGCCGAAGGACTCGAACAGGAGCCGTTGGCCGTGGGCTGGGGGATCTGAGGGGGTCGACCGGCTGCGTGATTGATGGGCGAGGAGTGGGAGAGTCCTGGGTTGTAAGGGGGTTCCGCTGACGGGCCGTTGGGGAGGCCGGACCGCGGCTGGCCGCCTGCTGCTGCAGCCTGCTGCCTCATCTGAAGCACAGCAGAAGAAGAACACTCCAGCTCTAATGCTAAACACACATTTAGCATTAGAGCTGGAAAAGTCAAACTCACCTGCTGCTGATGCTGCTGCATGAGGGAGAACTGGTTCTCCAGCTGCTCCAGCATGTGCTGCCTGGGGGGCGTGAGGCTGGCCCGGTTGCTCCGTAAATGATCCAGCAGCTGCAAGTTACACAACACTGTTCAGTGAACTCGGCACAAGATCAGCAGTTTTAACTGGAGAGTCAAAAAAAACCTGGGTTTGCTTGATTGGTTTTCATTTTGTGTAACGTTTTTTATGATTTATTTAGACGTGTCGCATGTTATTGTTCACATCCGGAGATTTTGCATGTGCTCACAACGCTGGAGGGCATATAAACGATTCTTGTACTTTAATCCAGAGCCATGCTGCCGGGGTACAACAATTCCCCTCACTAAATGAACCCTGAAGACGGAGGTATTATTCATTTAGTCCAGTGCATCACAGCACAGGGAAAATGACGCAGAAGAACTGTTGAACAAATCAAACCCACTCAATCTTTTTCATCCCTCTGTCGGTTATGCTACACATAGATCTGCTGCCATAGCAACTGACTTACAATGCTCCACGGGCACATCAGGATGCAACACCAAAAAACAGGCAAACATTTCCCACACAAAGAACAGAACTTTCAGTCTGTTAAGAGTTTTGCGTTTTCAGGCTTGATGTTTATTTTGTGTTGATTAATAAATGATTATCTGGACACAGTGGTGGTTGATTGGATCATTTAAACTAACTGCTCTACCGGGTGCTGTGGGGGCGCAGGGGAAAAGCATGACCCATGTTTTGAGGCCATAGTTGCAGGTTCAATTCCTGGCCTGGCGACATTTTCCACATGCATATCCTTCCCCCTCTCCCATTACCCTGTTTCCTGTCAAACTACTTTCAAATAAAGGCCATTAGAGCCAAGAAAACCTTAAAAAAACAAAAAACTGATAATGTGTTGGTCACCAAATCCCACAGCATGTTTACACATAAGGTTGTCAAAGTCAAGCTAGCATAGCTGACCATTCCCTCCCTCACTATTGTTTTAAAATTTTTCCTGACCATGTTCTCCTGTCGTTGTGTTAACAATAAGTATCAAAGCACCGCGTCCCTTTTTCGTTTACATATCCTGCTTTAAGATTTTGTGCGTTATGTCGACAACTTGTCAGCTAAAGCTAATGGTAGTCATCATGGGCGAGGAGCTTGTTGCGCTCCAGCAGGGGGCTGGAGGACATGTATGGCATGACGTTGCAACGTGTCTACAAGTTATAATTATATATATATAATAAATTGTTGATAAATCAAGCCAAGTCTACAAGTCCTTACTTTCATCTCTCAATAAAAAAGGGTAACTGAAGTGATTTCTATGTTCTTTTACCCGTAATTTTTGGCGCTGAAGATAAGAATTTTTCTGAGCAGAGGAACAGCTCAGTCATGCTCTTTTGCCACAGAATAATCCACAATTCACTTCAGGAGACACCAGATGCTCTTAAATGTTGAGACGTTTGCCTACCTGGATCTTCTGTGGCGTCAGATACCAGCTGGGGATCTGCTGCTGATTGGATCCGTTTGCCAACAAGTCGGCAGCACCCTGAGGATCACACAAAAACAAGCCTGTGTGAGCTCTCCTTCTCAAGCCCTGCCCGCTCAGCTGCAATGACCCTCTCCGCCCAGCTCTCTGCGGTACCTTGACCTGGCTGGCGGTGCGTTTCTTTTTAGCAGGACTGGCCAGCGGGTCGGTGTGGCTGCTGGCAGACGGGCCTCCCTCCCCTTTACAAGCCTGTGGATCCAGCAGAGAGACTGCTTCAGAGGACGGACCGCAGTCAGAGAAGAAACAATCTACAAGCTCAAACAGGGTTTAAACTTGTCTGCAGGGACACTGAAAGACGACAGTGTTACAACATCTACATGCACATGGGTTTTAAAACAATTCAATCCCACAAAAATCCGGGACTCTAAAGGGTTGTGGTCAGAAATTAAAGCTGAATTCTTCTGATTTACTGTTTGGTGTTTATAACCTCTCAGTTATAAACACCAAGAAAGTTTTCTACAGTTAAGACGTAATGTGGTTTTAATATTAATGACTTTTCATAACTTTAGCTAAAAATTACAAAGCGCTAACTCAGGTTGTCTCCAGGGTTCAGCAAGTCAAATTTAAGACCTTTTAGCCCTTTTTTAATGCCACCTTGGATGAAATTTCAGACAAAAACTCTTAAATATAGGGGATGGTTGCATTACAATCAAGCAAAAACAGAACATGGCTTTGTGTGCCCATAATAGAAAAGACCCGTGAGAATTTTATTTGTTCAATTATTTTTACAAAATTTGAGATCAAGGGCGAATGAATTTAAGATTTAAGTCCTTAATTTTAGCCACAAATATTTAAGACTTTAAGGGATGTGTGAACGTCCTGTTTCGACATAGAATGACAAAAATACCAGCAATGATTTTAAATCTATACTTACATTTTTTGTTGCGTAATTTTTTTATTCTATAGTAGAAAAAGGTTTTTGCTAAATTTTGTTTACTTCCACAAAATGTAAATAAAATAGTAATTCTTGACAAATACATTTCTGAGAGTAGAATTTATAGATCATGTTTTTTCTAATTTGTGTCATAAGGGATGGTGTATGTTGATCAACATTAGTGCATTAAAACCATGGACCAATACCAGATTCAGCCACTAGGGCTAATTTTCATCTGTAGCCTCCTGGCAGGTTGATGGTAAAAATAGTAAACAATTGACATAGAATCTACAATAAAGTTCTAAGTTGTATCTAAAATTATAAGTTGTCATGTTTTCTAAGCATCTTGATTCATTTGGCCGGCCTGAGAGCAGAAATGCCTCTCGGTTGTACAGGAACAGAATTACAGAACCATTTACATCTGTCACAAAAACAGACAAGCTGGGATGAATGAGTGTCACTTTGCTGAAATAAATTCATGCATCCAAACCTTTACATGCAATGTCTTGCAAAAATCGTTTTATTGCTCACATTTTGTCGCAGAACATTAAAACTTTGATTTGGATTTTATGAGATAGACCAACACAAAATAGCATAAATCTGAAATGGAAGGAGAATAATTATGGAAGAAGATGCTCTGGTCAGACAGACACCGACCTTCTGACCAGCATAAAAAAAAAATAAATAAATAAATAAAAAAAGATTAAAAAACTGACAGCAGGCATCACCCTGAAAGTGTCATCTCAATGGAGGGGTATTTCTGCAACAGTTGTGTTGAATTTTCTCAAAGAATTAAATGAAAATTACTAGTAAAACATTTTTAGATCAGTTTTTTTTTTAGTTTTTTTTTTTTATTAGGTTGGAACACATGTTTATGCTCTTTGATCTGTGCGGCGTCCCAGACGGATCGCACTAACTCTGAGCTTTTGTGAGAGCTTTTTTTTTTTTTTTTTTTTTTTGCGTCGTTTCAGGAACTGACAGTCTGGCAGAACACCCCCATGGTGTCCCCGTTGTCTGATCATGACAGCAGTCTCACAGTCTGCTGCTTTAGAGCCTGAATTGTCTGATCATGACAGCAGTCTCACAGTCTTAAGGACCACCTTAAGACTGGGTTGTAATGCTTGCAGACCCCGGATTTAGATTAAGGTGGGTAGATGTAATAGCATGGCCTACTTAAAGTACAGATAACTAGGTCACTTCACACCTACATGAGTTTTACCTGGCAAGATTGAGAGTAAAAATGACTCTTTAGGTTGGAATGGTTGCAGACTGATGGTTTCGATTACCCCCCATATTTGAGATATTTTCCCCAGAACAATGATTAGCAATCTGAGCTTCTGCAAAGCATGAACTCAGAGGGTCAATCCCATAAAATCCCAATAAAACAAATAGACATTTTAATGAGACAAAATGCTTTTTGCAAGGCACGCATGTTCAAGCGTCTGAGTTTGCCGAGTGAGTTGCAGTGAGTGGACAAAAATTACAAAAAACATGGGATTGGAATTGCTCTGCATGGAGAATTAGAGGCAATTCTAACAATCTGAGAGGAGGAACGATGAAGGACAATCTGGCGTCTACTGCAAAAAAAATGAAAAAAAGAAAGAAAAAAAAACAAAAAAAAAACAAAAAAAAAAAAAAAACGGGGCCTCGCTCCGTCTCTTTCTGATTCTCACCTGCTGCGCCTGTGCTGTGTTCAAGGCTCCCTGCCTGGACGTGAGCTCGGCAGGAATGGGAAGGCTCCACGCCTCCTCAATACAAGGAAGCATTTTACTCTTATTCTGCAGACTACTTGGGTGAAGGTTACACAACTGAGCCTAGGAGGAGAAATTGTGTGGAAACAACAAACTTTAGAGCCTGAATTGGAAGTCGAAATAATCCAAAAAGGAAGGGAAAAAAAAAAAAAAAAAGAAAAAAAAAAAGAAGTCTTGCTCGCTAATAAAGCGTCTCTACCTGGACATAAAAATAAGAGAAATGATTAATGTCGTGAATGTATGCTTCAAAAGTGACAGTAAAACACATTAATATGAATTATTATCATTCATATCTATGTGTTCAAAGGCAAAAATAAAAAAAGCACAATATGCATTTTAAAAGCGGATTGCTTTGGCAATGCTGGGCAGTTATCACAGCACCTGAATGCACAAACACCAAAAAGTACTGTACGACATTAAACACAGCAGGCTGGAGGGGGCGGGGATGGGGCAAATGAGGGCGGGGCTCCCACCTGCAGCAGTTTGATGCGTTGCGCGAGGGCGGCGGTGTTGAGGCACGCTTTGCTGCGCGTGGCGTTGATGTAGCACTTCATGGCGTCTTGCAGCTGGCCGCAGGACTCGTACAGCGTGCCCAGGTCCATCCAGGCGGCGGCGTGGCTGTGGTCCAGCTGGACGGCGCAGATGTAGGCCTGCAGGGCGTCCATGGGCTGGTTCTGCTGCTGGTACAGCACACTGCAAGCAGACAGGGCGGTCCAGAACTTACTTTGTCTAATTGTCTCTTAATCGTCACGTGCCGTTACACTGTATATCGGAGTTTGACTAGGCCGTTCAGGGTTCTGACCAGAGCACATGCATTCACATGCTTGCTGTGTGTCCTGTATGCCTTGTGGCAAGCTGGAGTTTGTGTAAGGAGCTAAACACAAATACAAGCTAAATTTTTACACATTTTTCAGTGACATGTAACCCACTTGAACACATTTCTTACAAGGGACCCACAACAAAGAGAACATGTTGGGGTAAATGTATCGTAATTTTTAATTTGTTAACCTAAACGCTGTTTTTTTTTTTTTTTTGTGACGCATAAAAACTCGGTTTCTTCAAAAACTGGATGTCTTTATTGTATTTTTCACCTTTGCAGTCCATGTCAGTTTGATGACATGGAAGTTTGATCTATAAACAAAATGCAAGAAGTCAAGATTGTGGAGACGGATAAGGGCGGCCCATAAAATGTCTGGGCCGAGGAAAAGTCCCTCGAGGTCGTCATGTGACTTTAAACATGAGTTATCTGTTAAAACAAACAGGAGTGAAGAGCTTGTAGTCTACTGCTCACCATATTAGATAGAGTTATATGAGCCGTTAAAGCCGTTAGCATGAGCTGGCGGCTTTAATCAAAGACTAAGATATAGTGGCATTGAAGCATCTTACCCTATGGAGCACCAGGTGTCAGCGCTGGCCTCCGACTTATCAATGGACTGGCGGTAGGAGATGAAGGCATCCTGCACCTTCCCGATACTGGAGTAGCACCTGCCCGACAGGGAGCAAAACCAACTCTAAATCATTGCATTTTAGGAAAACAACATATTTCACGACTTGTGTCAGTCGGACAGAGGTTGCCACAGCAAAAGGCCAACAATAATACCAGAGTAGCAAAGTGTTGTAATCACCAAGGTTTAATGTTGAGATGCATCTTAAGAACAGATTTGTTCTAAGACACAGGAATGCCTGATGTTTTAGAGACACAATGTGTCCCGCCACTCTGGGACAAAAAGCTACTCGGTGACAATGACTTTCATTGGTTTTATCTGTCAAGTTGTCCAAGTACCAATCACTAAATAAACATCAAGCCTCGCAACATAAAACTGTAACAGAAAGGATGCTCTGTTCTTTGTGCTGGAAATCTATGACTATTTTTTGGTGTTAAATCTTGATACACCCATGGAAGCTGTTAGTTGGTTGCTATGGTAATGGAGCTGAGTGTAAAAGCATACGAATAGTTTAGAGTTGTTCTTCAATGGTTTTCCTGCATCGTTTTCCCTTTGTTGTTGCGCATTGCACAAAATCAATAACACCTCCATCTCCAGGCTTCATTCTGTTTCGACCATGTAAAAAATATTGAGTTTATGCCCTCCAACATTGTCATCACGCATGACATTTTCCAGATGTAAACAAGTAAGACTACACATGACAGTCACTACAACGTGACTGTAGTGTGTATTTCCAACAGAAGCAGATGATGTCAAAAAGCTTTGAGGAGTACCTGCCGAGAAGGTACCAGGACTGGCCGGAGTTGGGGTCTGCTTCTAAAGACTTCTGCAGACACTGGATGGCGTAGCTGCCCTTGGAGTCTTTCTCCCTCAGCTGCTCCACGGTGTGATGCATCCAGCCTAACGAGCAGCAGAGCAGATCAGATCAGCTGTAAGTCTTCTAGAACTACTCTGAGCTTCAGAGGAACCTTGTATGGGGCGGAACGATGAGCCTCGGTCCAGACAAAACGTGAGCCGCTGTGGAGACGGCCGACACCGCCGGGGCCCCTGTCCCCTTAAGGAGCTTTAACCGAACAGTGGAGAAGGACGGACAAAGCGAGGCAGGTGGCATTCTTCAAAGGGCTTCATTTGAAGCAGCCACAACACTCACACACACACACGCACACACGCACACACACACGCACACACACACGCACACAGTAGCAAGCCATTTCCAACAAACAAGGTCGCTCTGGGAGACAGACCAAAGCAATCACAGCCCACTTCGTCTCCCCTCCACATCCTCCTATACACCTGAAGCATGCTCCAATCGTCACCATGGAAACCCCCAGCAGGCAATGATTAGCAGTTCTTAGTGAGTGTGGCTGTTGAAACCTTGTTTTGATGCAGTAGCAGGGCAGGAGATGCAGACTGGTTTGATTTGATGTCGTTTTATTAGGAGCAGGGCGATTTATTGGAGTAGCTGCAGATTTCAGCAAGTCAAATTTAAGACCTTTTTAATACCACCTTTAATAATATTTAAGATGGACATTTTTTTAAATAAATATAAGGTATAGTTGAGGGATCCTGGTGTATTACAATAAAGCATAAAATAAATTGTGATATTTCTGGGATATTTGTGACTTTTGGCAGTAGCTATGAGCCCATTACAAACTTAGCTCCCACAATGCCTAGCTTTTTTTTTTTTTTTTTTCGGCCACAGAAGCGAGCCAGTGGCAAAAACAAACCTTATCTAGCCAACTGATGCTAAATTTGCTCTTAAATGTGGCAGAATTATGTATTTTCCAGCTACATAGTCCCATTTTGTAGCATAATTAACTAACTAGCTATGTTACCTTAAGTTGTCATAAAAATGCTGGCTACATCAAAAATAAGGAAGTCACCACATCATCAGTCCTCTAATAAGTTTTTAACAAGGTTTTTACAAACATTTCATTGAGAAGTAGCTCACAGCTGTAGAGCCTAGCATATGTCATCTACCCAGAGTGCATTGCAGTGTAAAGCAATATGGCGACAAAGCTGCAGTATGTAACTGCAAAAATGTTGTGTAGTTAAAACTGTTACAATTGAAAGACAGTATTAGACAGAAAAACCATTTATCTCCTCCACTTCCTCCCTGAGCCAAGAGGAAATGTTACAACCAATCAGAGCCAAAGGGAGGGTCTTAGCGCCATCAATCAACCAGGTGTACTAACATCAGTAACAACTTTCTGTTTATCCTTTACACTGTTTATCTACCATTATCGGTGGCCATGCTAACTTGTCTAGCATTGACAACAGGATATGTTGTGGGGATCCAGCTGTAGCATAGCATAGAGATTTTTACAACTATAAAAAATACATATTTGTTATAAAAGTTACATGCAGCAGCTTTAAACCACAGCACAAAAATCTTTCCTACATTCTCAGTAACTTCTGTCCTCAAACACATCTGGACCAGTTTTACTAATAAATTTGTCCTCTAAAAACAGTATCTTCTCAAAGACCAAAACTTTATACACACACACACTTTATCATCAAGGCAGGGGGATGGGAAACCAAAACAAACCAGAATAAGTTGCAGCACTTTTGCTGCAACTTTGGCCCATGGAGGAAAATAACAGATCAGGAGGAGCCACTTACCCAGTTGCTGCAGTGTGGTGGCCTTCACCTGAGCAGGAAGGTTTTCCATCTGCAGCAGACTCTCATAAGCGTCTTTCGCCGCTCTGTGTTTCTTCTACGGGACAGACAGATTGAGACGCAGAGGCAGTTAACGTCAGACAGGAGACACAGTGTTTTATGGCCCTATCTGGACACAAAGACCACGGCCGTCCTCACACTGCTAATGACCAGACAGAAGCGTTCATTTAGAGGAAGGGGGGCAATAGCACAGACCAGGCCAGACGCCACATGTCTGCCAGAGACAGGACAAAAAAATAGCAGAAAAAATGAAAAAAAGGTAAGGACTAATATGTCATTTTTTTTTCCCTAAAAAAAAAAAAAAAAAAAAAGAATTTAGGAATGATGGAAAATATTTTTCAAACAGTGCCTTTTATTTCAGTGATCCTTCTGTGATATGGATTTTCAGGATCAGGCTACCAAATTTTTAAAATTGTGTAATTTCAAGAATATAGTTCAGTGGCGTATTGGGGGCATTGAAAATCGGGTGGGTGGAAACAGTTCATTTCTGCCAAACGTAAATCAGGTTTCTTAAATCTTCTAGAAAATGTTTTAGTCTTAAAGTAAAGTTTTTAACTTTTTAAATTTACGAAAATTCTTGACATTTTTGAGGACAGGAAAAAGAATATACAAGTAGTGGAGCCTTGAAAGCCATTTACTTATCAATTTGTAAGTGGGAGAGATGATGGCTTATTAGGGCCACTGTAGGTAGAAAATAGAGTCCAAGAAACTCAGATTTTGAGGTTAAATTCAGACATTTTCTATAAGAAACAAGTAAATTCTCTAAGCTCAAAAAATCTGATTTGCAAGGGGAGAAAAATATAAATTGCGAAATTAATCCTGGAGTTTTTCTTGAAACAGACATGGGAGTCTTCTAGATCAAAAAGTCAAAAATGTTTGACTTTATAAGCTCAGAAAACTCGCATGTTTTCTCTAGAAAATATGTGGAACTGGTTTTGTTCTCACTTATATACAACTTGAGCTCAAACAACTTCCTTATTTTCTCTGGAAAATATTTTAAATTTATCTTAAAACTTTTCATTTTTAATCTCACAAATTTGTAACTTTTTGAGCTCAGAAATTTACCTGAAAATTTCTCTGTTCCCATTTCTATCTGCAGTGGCTCTAATACGCCGTCGCCAACACAGGAGGGAATCATTTCAAATGTGATCTGCTTACCTGGATTTCATACAAATGGGCGATGTGGAACTGAACTGGAAGAGAGAAAAAGAAGAAGAAGAAATTAACCATGACGACAATCTGGGAGATTTCCCATCCACCCTGAGGACGGCCATTAAAACAGACTGCCAGCAGTATGGAGCGCAGATGGGCGGGGGAAGTTTAACACTCTCCAGTGTAATCATGTAATCTGAAATCACAGCGTGCATGTGTGATGTGTTGGGAAGTCTTTTCAGCTCCTTCCTCGTGCCGTCTCCTAGGCAACCTGCGTCTTAGTTCAAGTGCGGTCGGCAGGGAAACGGCGAGGTTGGAGTCTAACTAGTTAAAGCTCCATCCTGCAGCGCCGCACTGCTTCAGCTTCTCGCTACGACTTACTTTCAGCTTTGGACAAAGTGCAGAGATTAGAGTCGATCAATGCCAGCTGGAAATGCTGCGGAGACAAAAGGAGAAAAAGGTTTTTGCTTTTTTCTATGGAAACAGGATCTCGAGTCTGTGTGATTTGTGTCATAAAAAAAAAAAAAAAAAAAAAAAAAAAAGCGTGTGGGCCAATATCTGATGGAAATATGAGCACTGCTCCAGTCTGATTCCCAACAAACCGTGAACAAACCCGGGTGACCGGAACATGAGAGAACGGTGGACGCTGCAGGGCTGAACCAGACGGGTTTTGTCTGATGGAGCCCGAACTCTGAACCCCGCCACCAGAGAAAACACAAAGATCGCTTCCTACAACGCCTTTGAATGCGTCAACAGAACTGCCATTTCTTCAGGAAAACACCACCCTAAAATTGACTTTATTTGCGTTTTATTGCGCTACTCCCTCACCAAAAACATACCTGTTGTGTTGAACTGATCCGTTCGTGCATGTCTGAGAAATCGTTAAACTGCCTGTGTCAACCGTTCAGGGATGCCTAAACGCTTGCTCTCACAATGCTCCTCCTTGGAGCTGAAGTCTCCTTACAAAGCCCTGTCCCTCCATCCAGCTCCTTCAAACTAGTCAACAACAATTAGCAAACACCTGGTGAAACTGAGCATCAGCTAAGTTCATCATCTGACATACTTCACAGTGCAACACTCCTAAGAATATTGTTATGACTTCCCGAAGGCGTAGTGTCAGAAAAAGTAAACGCATCTTAAAGAAACAGAGGTCCAATTTCAAAGCGCTAAATTGCAAAGTCAAAATGTTGTTTTTAGCCATGTTTGATATACAGAACATTTTCACAACAGTTGAAGGTAACAGACTGTTTTGTAAACAGAGCGCTGCTGTGTGACCTCAACTTTCTTCCTTTAAATTATAGTCTGAAGGACCACGCAAACAAAACTGAATTTTAATCGACAAAAAATAAATAAATTTAAAAAATCAGAATTCGGCATCAAGACCTGCTGTGTGAACATGGCCATAGTTACCTGATAGTGCCATGAAATGCCCCTTTAATATGTCCTTTATGTCTGAGGCAGTCAGTTTCACTATCCTCGCTGAAAGACACGCAACGGTTGTCATTTATTTGATCTCAACACTCAACAGCATGACCTAGACCTTCAACAACATGGCATCATGAAAAGACCTCCAAGTCATCCAAGCATTGAGGTACAGCTGTACTAACAGAGAGCCAGTTCCATCATCAGATTAAGAACAGATGTTCTACATCATTTTAAGAGTGAAAGAAGCAAACATCTAGATGTGCCAAGAAAATGGTTAGACCAAATCCAGCAGGTTGAACAGTCTCATTCTTAAACAACAGACTATAAGTGGTACCAGATGAGATCAGCAACAACTCCAGTGTGGAAGTTGAAGGACTATGGAAAAGCCACATATTCATACTTAAGGATGTTTGACCCGAAGTGAGTCCAGCAGATAACAGGAAGGCTATAGGTCATCTAGCAGAGTTGATCTGATTGAATCTTTTCAGTTTTGAACCCCTGTCTATCCTGGAAGATTTAGGGTTTATTCACACCAGAACTCTCTAGTCCGCTTTCATCAAACTCTGGTTTGTTTGGCTAGAAAGTCCGGATTGTTTTGGGAGATGTGGATGTGCAAACAAACTCTGATGCTCTGATGCAGAACAAAAAAACCAAACTCTGATCTGCCTAAAAACCTAGGTTTGGTTGAAGTGAACTCTGGCAGCATATGTCAACGCCAACACCAGAAGCAGTAAGCGGACTATAGAGCAGGGTATTCTGGGTAAGTTCAACCAAAACAAACACAAGAAACTTGCTCGAGTGGGGGAAAAAAAACATAAAAAACAACAGAGAAATCCAACATCCTCTAAAATCTGACAGTACTCCATTTTTGTTTACATCTAGTAAAGGGGGAAGTTGCGCTCAGTGTGTTCTTCGGTTGTGGTGTTGTTTCCTTCAGTGGTTTTCGGTGCAGCACCAATCACAGACAAGGACAATGAACTGGTTTTTCCAAAGAGTTTAGTTTGTTTTCCACAGTGCAGTGTGAAGGTGAACCGCACCAGCTGAAAACGGAACTGTTGCAACTTTGGCCCCCCAATCAGACCAAGTCCACATTATTATCAGCTGTAAAAACACCTTTTGAAACATTAACCGCCTTTTCCGAATCTCATTTTAAAATGCATATTTGTGTCTGTGAAGGTGAACCCTGTGGTCGGAACGGACAAGAGCACTTTCACCGTTGATGAAGTTTTATCTCAGATTGAGTTTTCACAAAAGCCTCTTGGGGCGTGGAAGGTACTGGTTTGATGTACTGTCTACTGACGGGAGGACCAGAAGATTTGGAATAAAAAGGAGAAAAAAAAAAATGTTTTTGCATCCTTGAAACTAAGAAAGTATCTAGATCTTTGTGTTTCCTGATTGGTCCCCCGCTCTGACTGAGAGTCCCTCCTAATGCACACAGACAGCGGAGCAACAACAGCTGGGCTTGGCTTGCTGGTGATAAATATCGAATGTATAAATCAGACCTGAAAGGTGAAAATGACATTTTCTAGGAAACGAACACTTTGTAAGGCTGGCTGCAGTAACCATGCTGACTGCATATTCGAAAGTTGATTTTAAAACCATTAAAGTTGTATGTTTTTGTCGCTCCTACTTGCGAGTTTGTGGCATTACGCGTATATGTTTTTGAATAATTCTTAGAATTTTCTTTTATTTAAGAAAAACCCAGACAGCTAAGCTAACCTAATACTGGGAATTTATGCACCAACCCAATTCTGTTTAAATCTAAACTGATGGAAGTTGTTATGCACCGTCTTTTCCTCTCATCACTCACAATTTAAACAATCTCCAGACTGAATAGGAAATTTGTTTTCTGAATCGAAAACCGTTTGAATCGAATCGCTAGGCTGGAAGATTAGCATCTACTGCATATAAAAGATGCATATAATAGTTTAAAATATCCACTGCATGTTCACTTAATATGTCTTCGGTAGATTGCTAAAAGCCTGTTTCACATCAACAGCTCTGTAACACAGTGTGACATCACCTCCGGGGCTAATGGCAGGTTACCTAGAAATAAAAAAGAATCCTTTTGAAAGCTGGTCTTATGTCTTCTTGCGTTTGTCTTTAAGGAGACATTAGATTGGGTTCAAATCAACCAAAAATTGGAATCCCGTCTCTACATCCGTAGGTGGCTTCAAGGTGACAGGCGGCAGCGTGACCCTGTGCAGGTTCCCTCATTCGGAAAGAAGCCAACAGTATCTGGGTCACGTTCTGAGGACTGGAACCCGCTGAAACCACAAACAGCCAGTAGGTACTCCTCTAGCAAATCCGTGGGGATTTCTGACGAGGCGCGCGCCGTTATCTGTCATCCAGGCCGAGGCTAAACATAGCTCCTACCCCGGGCTCTGCTACAGTCACAGAAAACGTCAAGCAGATAAAACCTATCCAAATTACTGCATGAACAAATGAAGGGAACCAGCTCACAAAGTGGCGTTTTAAAAAAAAAAAAAATCAAGCATTAGTAGTAAAAAAAAACAAAAAACAAAAAACAATCCCAAATCCCACATGCCTTAATTTTAGATACTAAAAGGCGTTACCTAGACGGCGGGTCTCCCTCAGACTTCTCTATCCTTCACACTCGCTCTACAGCCGGCCAGATAATGCCGCAGGATTGTCAGCTTGGCATTCCACCTCCCTCCTCACATCTTGCTTTCCTCATTCTCTCCCCCGTCTCTCTGCTGTCTTTCTTTTTATCTGTCTCCCCTCCCTTCTTTCCTCCCTCCTCCACCTCCTCTCTCCTGGTGTCACTGATTACCATTCAGCAGACGGCTGCAGAGGAGAGAGCACGAAGATGACACAGAATACCTCAAAGCAGGAACCAGCCCGCACACACACAGACACACACACACACACACACCCGCACACACAAGCTTTCCCTCCTTCCTCAGATCTGTTCTCTGCAGCTGCAGGAGGCAACAGCACACAAACTGATGCAGACACGTTTCCCCTGAGCTGACGTAACGAGCGCAGGTGGGATTGACAAGGACAGGTGAGACGGATGCAACATTTGGTTTCTAATGGGAATGCAACAGGCTCTGTATCTGATCAGGATTGTTCACGCCTTCCCTTCTTTCTCTACCTTTATTGTGTCCCTGTTCCTCTGAAGAGGCGCCTACTCCTCCCTGTAGGTAACTGGGGCAGGCATGTGTGAGATTCTGTTGGTGGGAGTGTGAGGCTGTGAATCGTGTGTGAGCGGCTGGCAGTGACTCAGGACCGAGAGGGAGGGCCGCATCCAAAATTAAGGACAAACAGCATGAGCAGCCTGCTCAATGAAAAACTGTAGCACTCGCTGCAGCCAGAGAGGGCTTAATCTGGTCCAAATGTCGCTCACAGGGATTTCTCATCCGAGTAGACAGAGTAAATCATATGAGGGGTACCCCAAGGTTCTATCCTCAGACTCCTCTGATTTAATAACTACATGCTCCCACTAAGATGAGTTACTAGAGATGAACCGATTCGATATTAATATCTGCATTGGTGCATAGATAATAAGCCCGAGCTGTAAGGGCAGTTCTATTCTGTCTAATTCTATGCTTTTCACTCTGAGCGACGTAGTGCATCGTTTATTTTACATTTTATTTCGAATTCCTAATTACAGTTTCTGAATCATTCGAAAGAAAGTTTGTTACAGTTTAGTTTTTACATGTTTGACCAAGGTAGTCAAACTATTGCTTTCGTCAGTTTCTTCATTATTCATTTTAAATTGTCCATTTTACTCCCATTTGCACGGACTTAAAAAAAAAAAAAAAAAAAAAGTTGGGTTGTTTTTACACGTTTGACAAAGATTGTGAAGCTATTGGTGCATTTCAGTGTGCTGTACTGGTGTAGAGTTATCAAATATATTTGCAATTCAGTACATTTATGTGTGTGATAGTCAATTTGCACTTTTTCTGTATCGGATCAGTATTGACCGATACTACAGATACCTCAGATATCGGGATGTGTATCAGTGAAAAAGTGTACTGGTGCATCCCCATCAGTAAACCTCTCTACATTACAACGCTACCAAGTGACTCCAAACACATTAATGCGTAATTGTGTTCACTGGTTGCTTTTCAAGAAGGCAAATTTTTGGGGTAACTTACCTCTAGTCTGGTCTTGTGGGAACTATTTATTTGTTGGGGTTAGGGACCGCAGTTGCTCGCTAAAAACTGAAATCTCACATCAAATAAACCAAGTATACCCTGACATATTACCTTAATACCCAATGTCTACAGTCTTCCTTATTTCTTCTCCTGTGGACACAGCCAATTAGAGCCGAGGAAAATCAACAGCCCTCCTGTATTGGCTGTTTTGTAAACACCAGTCAGTAGCGTGTCTAGTTTTGCCGTTTCCCAAGCTTTAGAATATTTTAGATGTGGTCTGAGAAATAATATGCATGCAGCAAATTTCTCCGTGAATAATGCGAGTCAGGTACCATAGAAAAATCATTGAATAGAGAATAAATCTGTGAATACTAAACTGGGAATGAAAGTCAACTGAGTAAGAAGGGAGAAACTACTCTGGGTCATTCTCTTAAAAAATATAAAAATACACTGTTTTGGACACACCAAGCAATGAAGAGTTTTAGGGGTTCTCCAACAGTTAAATATGAGAACATATTTAACTGTTCTCATAATGACTTATAAGATTATAAGTCATTTTTCCATGTGCAAGACAAGTCTTAAGGGTTTCTGTAACCTTGTTGATGTAAAAGGTCAGATTACATTCAGGAATATTGTTTTTGCACAATCTTGTGTGATTTGGAGTTGAATGTCGGGGAACAAACAAACTATGACAGAACGTCTGGACCAGAACAAGGCCAGGGATCAGATCACAATCTGAGCGTTTCAGGCTACGACATAGCCAGAACTGTCTGGACAGATTTGGTTCACAGGTGTAAATTTTACTCCTCCTAATAACAGCTTTTGTCAGAAGAACTGGAGACATGGAGTCTATTTCAGGCTTCCAGCACAGACCAATGAAAACTGACTCAACACCAACTGTACCGGCCTTTCATATCGAAACCAGACGTCTTGTTGGACTTGATATAATCCATCAGCAGTCAGCCATACTTGACTAGATTTAAGAGACGGCTTGAATTAGATTGTAGAAGAAAAAATCTTAACCTGTTGATGTTTTGATATGCAAAGCTTATTTACTTTGTACATCACCTGAACAGCCCAGAACTCATCATTCAGCCAGTCGTTCTAATTTACCTTTAAGCTGGACTCATAGTCTGTGTTGACTTTGAACATGAGCCCCAGTCTCAGATGAATTTCTTTCGCTCGGGAAAACGTTGGGTCGATGTAAAGCACCTCTTGGAACGCCTTAATTGCCCTGGAGAGAAAAAAAAAAAAAAAAAAAAATCACAAGCTGAAAACAAACTCAAGTCTGACTCAGATGATTGTCCTGCTAGAGTATTTCGTAGAGACATTAAGCCACTTAATATCATCTCTCATTTAGTGATTTCAAGTGACCAACAGGATCCTGGATGTCCATGAAGAAAAAAGTCTGAAAAAGTCAAAATTAGAAGCTGAGGATGCATTTCAATGATTAGAGCCAAATGGGTTCTAAATCAAATCTTTTGGAGTAGTTGGTCTTTATAATAGGACTTCATTTTTTAACAACAGCACTGCTCAAACAAGCAGCTTCAGGTAAATATGTTGATTCACAGCACAGAGAAGTATCTACATGGGGATTATGGCAACAGTTCCCCCTACATCAGTCCAGTTGTCATGACTCCTCCTCCCTCAAAATAAAGAGTTTCATACGTCGAAACAACAGTAGTATTCAAACTAAATAACTTGATATTCAGGTCTAAGTTTATTTGCTTGTCTTTATTTTGTTATTGTATTACTTTTTTAATTATGTAAAAACTTTGAACTGCCTTGTTGCTGAAATTTTCTTAAGGAAAAAAAAATTGACTTCATTCAGTTTCATGAATTTCTTTTGCTCGGGAAAACGTCGCGTCGATGTAAAGCACCTCTTGGAACGCCTTAATTGCCCAGCAGATTGTGCAACACCAATCTGCTGTTAGTTGAAGATATCACCACCAGGAGAACATGAGTCACAGAATTGCCTATAACTAGCTTTTATATCTACATATTGCTTGTAATATGCAAGTTGGCTTACATATAGTAAGCTAACTTTACGTAAAACTCATGCAAGCTATTTTTTATATAAACTAACAGTAAGTAGTTGCTAATATTGGTAGAGAAAATTTAGCTAGCTTTCTTTTTAAAAACATTAAAAAAAAGCAAGCTAGCTTTATTTAAAAAACTAACCATTGTTTTACATAAAGCCAGCTTGCTATATGTAAAAAAAAAAAAAAAGCTAGCCATCTTTTTTTTGTTGTTTTTTGTACATATATTAGCAGCTAGTGACCAGCAGTCGCCACCACCTTGAGTCACAGAATTCAGTGAAGACATCTGTGCAACTCAAAGTTTTGCATTACAGTAAGAAAACTTTAGAAAAGAAACTACATAGAATGAGAGTAAATAGTCCTTCCACAACAAAATTAAAAATTAACATTTAATACCAACATATTGTTTCTCAGTGAATTTGAGATCATTTAAGACCTCAATTTTAGTGAAGGCTTCATTAGGATGCACCGACAACCATCAACATACAGTTAGGAAATGTTTATTTGGGAGTCAGTGAGCCTATTAGCATTTTATAAACACAAGGTAGCTGCATTTCTGACACCAAGAACATCTTTTTGAGAGAAGAATTGCTCTAATGTCTCACAGATGTGAAGAAAAAAAACTAAAAATGACAGCCAATATTAGAAACTGTTAGTTTGCTATCTCGCTTGAATGCTTCACATTAGAGGCTTGGTTCAGAGAAACGATGAAATATGATGCAGAGTAGCACTGAGCTCAGTAATGCATCCTCTCTGAACGGACAATATGTTCCAGCATGAACCTCAGAGATGTGGATTCTTGGTTTAAGAGCATTCGCTTCCTGGAAGATTCAGAAAGGGGCTCTCTGCATATCAGCAGAGTGCCTTACAGCAAACAGCAACAGCTAATTGTTTTGGCTCATAGCATCAATGATGCAGAATACCTGCAGTATTTTCAAAAGCAGAGTAATTCGCTCTGCTTTTGTTGGCACACCATGCTACCAAAACCAGGATCATTCAACAGAGGGAAAACTCAAGATTTTCCTTGGACACGATCTAGTGAAATGAAATGATGTGATCATGTTCGCCAACATGATTCCAGACCTTTTGATAAAACAGAAGCGATCCTACCTGCGGCAACGAGCCGTTTACAACTGAACCCACTTGCTGAGTAACTATAGCAACAATAGCAAATGCATGTCAGCGTGCAGTCCTTTTCCTGTATGAAAAGCACTGTGGTCTCTGCTGAACATGCCACACACACACACACACGCACACACACACACACTGAACTCAGTGCCCCCAGCCCCTCCCCCTCTCAGTTTATGTACTCCCTCCCTTCATCCCTCCCTCCACTCGCTGTTTGCCCTCTCCCTCTTTCCCTCCCAGGCTGCATCCAGTGAAGCTCCTTAGCAGGATAGACTGTACCACACAGCAACATGACGGTATAAAAAATGAACACACTCCACGTCTTACTGTAAAACCTAATCAGCAGCTAAAAGCTACTTTTTAACTAAACACAAAGCCAACTCCCCCATTTGACTCATAGATGCTAGCTGGTGAAAATTAAACCTCTACATTCAGGCCACCCAACACCCCAATGAAGCAATATTCCCCACCTGACAGCTCAGCATTCCTTCAGCCTCGGTCTCCATGACGTAGTCTGTCCCCTGGACCCAACCTAATGACAGCCCTCCCCTCCTTCAGCTCTGGCAGACTAAGGCTTCTATTCAGTCTCCAGTTCACGGTGGGCATGTTAGTGGAGTCAAACGGGGTTTCTTTTTATTTTATTTATTCAGGGATGTTTTATAAAGCCAAGAAATACTGCCCTTACTACTCTGTGGCCAAGGATACAGGTGACTAGCTGCAGTCGCTTGGGTGTCATCAGGGATGTATACCAGGAGTGCTGCATTTTTCTTCAGAATTGGAGGCTACATTCACACAGCAGGTCTTGACAGCCAATTCCAATATTTTTGCTGGAATCTTTTTTCGGGCAGTTCATACCGTTAATTAAACCTGACTGAAGTGAGACTTCTGTGTCAACGGGTTACTATCCCAAACTGAAATGGAGAACGTAGACGTCGCATAGCAGCGCACCGTCTGGAGCTGCGAATGGATGGACGTTAAAGCTTTTCAGCAATGGGAGCTGACAGGATCATAACAAGATGAAGGAAACTAAGAAAAAGAGACCACAACTAATAACGTTAGCATTTTGTGGAGCATTGACTGTGTAGAGAAGTCTGTTTGGATGTGTAGTCAGACTGGTGGGATTGTGATGTCACAGACAGACATCTTTCATAAGTTCATAATTATAATTTTCAGCCATTTTTTTTATGTCTGGATTTACCGCTTCCTGCTTTTTCTAGGGCAGAATTATGACGCACGTCTCACATCGATGGGATAAAAGTTGCTTTCCGACCTTTTTCAACCTTCAGTGGAGAACCAGAACCATTACTCAGTCTGAGAATTAGTTACCACAAACAACTCTAGCACATTACTTCTGGTTTCTTTCAAAATAAAACCCGTAGTATCACACGGTCTCTGTTTAGCATGCTGGCGAAATGCTGACATTGACTCTCCCTCACTCTTTGGGATGATGCCTCTATGGGTAATATAGACAATAAACACTGAGTCCAGGGAAACGGACTATTGGCTGCTCTTAAGATAACAGTCAGAAAACTAAAGAGTGAAAACTATGAAATGTATTTGGTTATTACAGAACGCCTCCCTTTATCAGTTATGGATTGATTGCAGGTTATGAACAGATACCTCACAGTGTTACTGCTCAGGGACCAGATGTTCACAGACATGCTACTTCCTCATTTCCTCTCCTGGGGGTTCAGTCAATCAGCAGCAAGAAAAGTAAACGGAGCTTTTGGATTGGCTGGTTTGCAAATGCCAGCCAATAGCATGTCCGGTTGCATTACACCTAGACATTTCAGCTTCTTGAGATGGATTTTAATTCAAATATTTTAGGTATGCACTACAAAAGAAAAAAACTGCAAATAATTCAGGGTTAACAGTAAAGAAATATCCCTGCAAAAATACTGCTGGGATAACAGCTGGGTTAGCAGCACTAACTAAAACGTTACCGGGTCTAATCCTAATGCACGAGTCATCACTAATGCTAAGGCACCAACATGGTATTCAGAGGAAGCTAATGCTATTTCAACCATTTGAATGGTGGGTTCTCAACACCCACCATGTGTTGATTACATGTGTTGTACATCATACCCAAGTATGTTAGCACTGTAGCATGTATCTGGAACAAACGGTCTAGAGGAAGCCAAGTGAACTAAATGTTTTCAAAGTTAGCGAAACACTAAATTAGCTCTTCCCCACCAGTATTTTTTCATTGTGTTGATCATTATTGTTTTGTTTTGATTAACCTTTAGTTAAACAAGATATTTAACATTTTATATTTTAGCGCCGCTGACTTTTTAATTAACACCGCTAACCCAGCTTTTATCCCAGCTAGTTCACAGTTTAAGTACCACAATTTGACAAATGAACACTTTTGCTTTCAACTAGAATGCAACGTCCTTTTTCGAAATAATAAATATATTCTACATGACCTTCTGACTGAATGTAGGGACTGAATGTAGCCCATGAAACATCTACAAACACTTTTGTACCATTTCACCCCTATTCTGCAGAGAACTTCTGCAATCATCAAAATATCATTAGCATATAGTGTGATGTCTTTGTCAGAGTTAGACATCATCCCTGAGGCCAGGAATGTAACCCTCAACCCCCATTTTTATGAAACAGAACTTCAAATCTGATTTTCCAGTTTGAAGATGGGGGGGGGGGGAACACAACCAAAGAGCCGAGCCCTGAAGTAGCAGGAAAATGGTCCTATCCACTCTCTGGATAGCCTGCTAGACGTGGCTCCAAGCGTCAGTAGTACATCAAGAACCCAGGAATTAACGAATCCATGTTAGTCTAAGGAAATCGTTTAGGAGGAAAACAAAACACTTACCACTGAAATGCGTTGTAATGGAAGTAAACCATTCCAAGGCCATATAAAAAGGCAGCATTCTGGGGAAAACAAAAACAAAAAAAAGAAAGTACATCAGACTTGATTTAGATGAACACATTACAACAATTACAGCACAGATGCTGGCCAGATCTTAGAGCTAGAATTTAATGGTGTCCCAAGCATTTTAAATGCCATCTCTCCAAGCTGCAAACCCAAATCCAAAAAACAAGCAGCAGGTCCACATGCGCATTAAATCAGCCCCATTTCTGCTCCGGTGAATGAAACCGCAGCCATGTCATTCTGGAACGCAATGTAGGGGAATGAAGTCTTGTTGGCTTCAGATTTGATTCTTGATTTTCTCGTGTTGTTTTTCTTCCTGAGCCAACATGTTTAGTTTTTGTTTGTTATTTTCTTTAGAGACCTCAGTGACCTTCTTAAGTTTATAGTGTACTTCACACCTCTGGAAGACTTTTTCTCTACTTTTGAGTCTACTGAAGACTCTTTTCAGCCCATTTTTCCCCCCCGAGAAATAAAGGCTGCTTTTGGAATATTAATATGTGGAGTTGATCTCCAGTCACACTGTCTATACACAGACACCAGCGCTGGCAGAAAACTTTCATTTTATGTTTTCTAAATTTAGGCAGGGTTTGCTTGGCTTCAAAGAGGAAAACAAATATATTAAGACCGAAACAATTAATTAGATCAATCAAGATTAATTGATCAAAATATCGTCAAGTAACTTAAGAGTCGAATAATCCTCAATTGGAGTATACAGACTCAAAAAAGGCAAAAAAAACAAAAAACAAATTGATTACATACATAGCTTGATGGCTAGGTATGTAGCAAGCTTGGTGGAGCTGGAGGTAAAGAGTTAGACAGATAGATGGAGGTAGATGGATAAATGGCTAGAGGGATAAAGAGGTAGATGATAAGATGAATAGCTAAAACATAAATATTAGTCAACGGCTTTTAGTCCAAACTCAAGTTTCAGGTTTTAGCTTCACCTCGTTGGAATTCTGTGAAAAGATTATTTTAGCTGTAGATGCATCCTTTGCTACAAGTGACTGAGTTCACTAAAGGAATGCTGGGATTCCATTTTAGGCAATAGAATGTCTTCTTACTTTGAATAGTTTTTTTATTTATTTTTTTTTGCTGTATTAGCATTTAATATATTTTTTAATGTGTAAGATTTGTTGTGCTTAAAAAAAATCTGGAGAATGTGCCCACTTATTTAAACCAAATTTCTTGATTAATAGTAAGAACAATCAATTAGTAAAATAATTGTTGGCACCAGCCCTAAAATGTTTTGATTTTCTGCTGAAATCTCATCATAGAACAAAGCAGCCTAAACAATAGGTAGTTGAGCAATCAAAATAATAATAATAATAAAAACCATCATTAAGAACAGCAGCATTTGAATAGACTTCTTGAGACTTTTGTCTACAGATATTGTCATTTAAGGGAAACATTTTAGCAACCACATCCAACTCAGGAACTTACATTTGCTCTTATATTTAGTGGTAACTAATTTAACCAATGAATGTGTGAAGCTTAGCATAAAATGACTGCAAACAATGGCAAGGGTCGTAACGAAGGTTTTCAAACCTTTGAAGGAAGCTGCATATTACCTTTGTGCACTATCGTCATAGAACTATGACAGGTGCCAAGCCAGGAGGCTTGACACCCATTTAAAGGTCTTTAAGAGTCAATTAACTTAAAAAAAAAAAAGGTTAACTAAAAGACTAGATTTGAGTCGTGAATGGGTCCAAAGTAAAAAAATACACAGAAATGCTCCAGGTGTAAAACCTAACCTTCTTGCCTCTTAGATGTAAATGCTAAAGAGAACTCACAAACTCCAGGTTTCTCTATCTGTGTTGTCATTACAAATGTATGCAAAACGTTGTCAATATTATGCTAATGTCCAAAAAAAACCCCACCATTTTGAAAGAAACGCAATTAAAGTCACATGTGAATAAGTTTGTTCACACGATAAGTATTTAAAAAGCATACGGCACCATCATCCTCCAACTACTTCCTGTTGTCGTCTTCTTTGTTTGTGCCAGTGACAAAATCTGGTTGCTGAAATAAACCAATTTATAACCAAAAAATAAATAAACCAAAAAAAAAAAAAAAAACTCTCATCCAAACGGGAAAAATGTATCGAAAAAAGTTTTTTTTTTTTTTAATTACTGTTTCCTTTACATTTATTTTCAAAATGTCAAATTACACGGTTATAAGGTGAATGGAAATGCAGCTGAAGTTAGAATAAACCCTCTATAGACATTGGTCAATGTGGGACCTGTGAAGATAACTAATGTTGCTGGATGATAAATTGCCCCAGAAATTATTGCGATGAATGATAATATTGTGGTTTTGAGACCATTTTCAAGTAACGTAATGGGAGAAAGCAAGAAGACATACTCAAAAGATCAATAAACTTAAAATTCTGATCATTTTTTTTTTTATAATCTGGTGACTTTTTTAAAAGATACTTTAAGCATCTAAGATAAACGAACAAAACAACGAAATGAATTATGAAGTCTCTAAACAAAACGGTCCTTCAAAACAAGGTCTGGTTGAGACAAAAATACTGAGACTGAAAACTTTTGTCATTCAATTTTTTGTAGAAAAAGAGAAAAAATAGAAATGATAAATCATGCAAATGGAAATTATTGAGCTCCTTATAATTGATCTTGATATTAACTGATTTATTGCTTATAGGGCAGGCCTAGACAAAATGGGGCAGAAGTTCTGGAAATTATGCTAGCAGGAAGTCAGAATATTTTAAAAAAATCCTGATTGTGACGGAACGGCCCAAAAAGCAGGGTTCTTTAAGATGTTTAAACATCTTCATCTGCAACAGCTAATTATTTACAGTGGAAACCAGACACTTACACATACAGAATAAAAAGATTCAACTTTTTATTCTACTGTGTGAAGTTAAATCAAAACCAAACTTCTCTTTTCTTTCTCTCTCTCGGATTAATTATGTAAGAGAGTTTGTGTCACAATTTGTTCTCCATTTGATAAGCTGCGATCTTGAAAACATGCATCAGACTCACCTTCCAGTAGTCCGACTGTAAACTGAAGTACCTCTGGTATGCAGATAATGCTGAGTGAAGGATGAGACAACGAAAACCGACATGAGGGAGTCATTTTGGAACGATATGAAAAGCTTAAGATTCAGTTCAGTTCATCAGGTTATACAAATACAGTGTAATAAATGATTGTTACCTTTTGAATATTCCTCCAGCAGGAGGTTGAAGTGGCCGAGCTGGCAGAAGACGTCCGGATCCACCTTGCCCTCTGCTTTCAGGATCAGGCCATCGTAGCAGCGCACAGCCTAAAGAAGCAACATCAAGGCGAGAGCTCAGTGGCCCCAGCGAGGCAACGTTACAGTTTAAACAGCAGCCAGCGTCTGAGGGAGGCTTTTGAATGTTCCTAGAAGGTCATAATCTGACATGTTTATGAGCCGTTTTGCATACTACGAGCCAAACGCCCAAATAAGGACTAGGAGTTGGTATCTAAACAACGGCTAAACAAATGAGGCTCAATGCGCCGCCGTCGCGGCAGAGAGCCAGCTGACACGAGAAAGCCAGGTAAACGATTGGGGAGAAGCAACGTGCAGCATTTAGAGGGAAAACAGAGAGTTTTACGGCGTCAAACGACATTTTACAACCACAGCTTTGTAAAATGAAACCTCATATGTAAACCTTGGACATTTACGCCGAGGCACAAAGCAAACTGGAGCTGGACTCCAGCTGAACACAGGGTTTCCTGCAACAATTCATTGATTACGCTGATAAAAAATAAATTGGTAAAAAAAAAAAAAAAAAAAAAAAAAAACTTATTTAACCAATAAACCTTTTACACAATATTAGAAATGCATTAAAAGATGGAACCAAATGATTCAGTTCTTTTTTAAAAAATATATATGTATATACGCCAGTATATATATTTTCCTGCCCAGAAGGCAATAACTGCATTCCTTTAGTGAATAATGAATCATTTGCAGCTAATAATTAATAGCACAACCAAGTAACTGTGTTACCTTCAGTTGTAAAAATGCTATGTGTATCAAATATGACTTAAAATAAATGCTATTTCATAATCACAGCATCGTTCCTCTAGTAACCCTTTAACAAGGTTTTCACCAGCATTCTATAGTGAGCTCCGCAGATGTGCACTTCCACCAGGTTTCTGCTAATTGCTCCTGAATAGTCTTGAGGAGCGAGAGCAGGAGGGCTCCTCTGTAATATAGAAGCTTGAAAACTGCAGCTCTGAAGAGGAGCTGCTCCAACCAGGTGTTTTGCACAGCTTAATGGTTGCCATGGGAGATTAAAAACATTTCTCAAATATGCATGAAAGAACCAAAGCAATACCCCAGGTAAATAATACTGCCCCTTTAAGACTATATTATAAGTCACATTACAATATAAAATGAATTGCACCTGTAAATGCACCTGTATGTGTTCCTGGATAATATTTTAAGTTCATCTGATGCCGTTTTAAATGCTCCCACTTGTTTTGACAGTACGACTCTTTGGGAAGTGTTGCCAACATGCCTTCTAAACCCTTGGCTATATTGTCCTCCTGCCGTGTCTCCACCTCCCGTGAGCCACATGTTGAACAAACAGTCCGCACGGGCAGTTTAGTGGCAGAATAATAACACACTCTTTGTGTGCGTTCACCAAGCAGTGCACATTTACTCCGTCTGACTCTCCCGGCTCCCGCTTTAATCACTCATCTTTGTTATAAACACTGAACGCCCTCGTCGTGATTATCTCTCATGCGAATGAAGGTTAGCCTAGCCGCTGCAGCTACCTACTAGCTAGCTAGGGGGCTAGCTAGGGCAGCAAACCTTTTCTGGGTATTTTCTTCCCTCCCCCGCCATCTTGGGTGACACGAAGCAGCCATTATTTTTTGCAACCTTAACACAGGGCATGTGTTTTTCGTCCAAAATGTCAAAACCGACGTTAAAAAAGGGGATGCATACGTGCGAGTGCAAACGGGTGTACACCGCTGGACGGTTAGCCGCTGCATGCTAACCGGAGAGAGAGCTGACGCACAATCAAACTACGGCTTGTTTTGTGCCACACGAATATTGCTGCCAACTTGGAAACTAATATTACAAAAACGCACGCAAACTGCTAGATTTGTGTCCTCGTGCAGCTTCTGTAATTCACTTTAACTACACACAAAGTTCTCACTATTTCCCTGTGCAGAAAAGAGGCGCTTGTCTGCATATGTAACAAACTCAAGAAAGTAACAGGAGGTGTGAAGGTAACATGATTTGCCACGCTTATGATGCACACGGTTTGGTTAGGCTGTCGCTATAAAATGCGACCGTAAATGCTGAACCGATGACACTTCGGTTAGGGCGGAGATGCGTTCAGTTTCACCGTAAAACAGCGTTGTCTCTGTTATCTAAGGTGCGTTTCACACCGATGTACGCCTGCCGCTGCCTTATATCCCTGGAATAACTCTGCTTCTACAGGCGGTCGCTGGCTCAGCTTTAAAGTTGGGAGTGAAATTGAAGGCCGGGATGCACTCATACACGCAGAGCGGCGTTGGGATGTCTGTTCCGTTCGTTTCAGGTGGGATATGTGTCTCATCAGAGGAGATAGCTGCCAGAGGCGGCTGTGAGACTGCTTTTAGTGGCATACCTTTAACAGCAAGGCCTTCGTTCTGGCGCCATCTTCTTGAAGCCCATGAAATCCAAACAGTGAACTGCAAGTAAAGGACAGACAACGGTTCCGTGTTAGTTAGTGGGGGGAGCGATCATGTTGTTACCAACTTCACTAGTAAAAGCTACAGAACAACAGGGAAAAAACATGCGATTAAGACTGTTCTTGCAGTTAGGCATCTAACCTGTCAATTCCGACCAAGCTCTCCTTTTCCTGTGCTGTTAGCTTCGGAAAGTCCTCTTCGATTTCAGTCGCTTTTCCCGACGCCATTTTCTCCTCGTCATTAGCAGCAACGCCGAGGCTCCGGGCAGCGGCCGTGAGCGACAGTCCGCACGATTTCATGGCGAGAGACCTAGAGGGGGAGCGGGACCGGGCGACTCCGGCGGAACTCGGCTGCAGCGGGACCGTCGCACACCTATCCAGGGTTAAAACGGGGCGTAGAGTGATTCTTGCCAAATCCTCAAGGAAGCGATCCTTTCAAGTTCCCCTCCGCGCTCTTCATTGTACGTCAAAACAGTGCGCGTATTCCAGTCCCGGTTTATGCATGGAGTTGGCGTACTGTGGGGCCAGAAGTGAGAAAGTTGTTTGATAAGCTCGCAAACTTCCCCCCAACCAGCGGCTCAAAGTTGTTGTAATTGTGTCACATAGGCAAACGCACGCCGCCACCGTCGGCACGCCCTCCACTCCGTGTGGCCAATCAGCGGCGTTCCTCCGCGGTCACATGAGGGCCTTCAGTTGATGGGTCGCGAACACGCGCACGCACACATCAAAACGTGCTCCAACGGCCCGCCTTGTGCCGCGCGATTGGGCTTTCTCATTGTATTATGATTACGTAACCGAAATTTCCCTGATTCCTATTGGTCAACGCAGTTGTCGGTCTGGTGAAGAATATTTGTTGCAACGTTGCACATGGACTTTTTGATAAATACCGAAAAAAAGAAAAAAACAACATCCAAATCATACACTGAAACAGGTTGTAAACATATAAATAACTCTGAACACACTTCACTCCACAAAAGCAGAAAATATTCTGTACCTCATTTTAAATGTTATTAAAATTACTGGACGTCTTTTGTAAATGTTCCATTTAATATGATTTATTTGCTGTTTTGGCTTTCTTTGTTGGAACCACCAGACAAGAGACACAAAAAATGTAAGAATAATAAATAAATAAATAAATAAATAGATAGATAGATAGATAGATAGATAGATAGATAGATAGATAGATAGATAGATAGATAGATAGATAGATAGATAGATAGATAGATAGATAGATAGA